>QKQZ01017491.1:0-12277 GCA_003595255.1 Solenopsis fugax | reverse complement strand
CTTATTGCGCATCGTTAACCGCGCTTGACTCGCATTTGCCGTTTTTGTTTCGTGTTTTTAATATAAAAATAATAATATAAATAAATATAAAAAATAAACAAAATAACAATATGTGCTTTTTTAAGAAAATACATTTTAAAATTGTATTTTGGTTTTTTTTTGTTAACTTTATACTTTTATATTTGTTATAGTCTTTAATACGTATTTTTATATTTATTATTCAACATAATTTTAAAATATGGAGTAGGAATACATTGCTGTGTGTGTGCGCGTGTGTGCGTGTGTGCGTGTGTGCGTGTGTGCGTGTGTGCGTGTGTGCGTGTGTGTGTGCGTGTGTGCGTGCGTGTGTGTGTGTGTGTGTGTGTGTGTGTGTGTGTGTGTGTGTGAACGAGAGCATTAAAATATTTTTATGAGAAGAGCTGATGAGAAATTATAACAAGAAATTGAATTTTTTTCTGTCAATATACATATTAAAAAATATTTTGAATTTATCTTCGTACATGAGCAAAACCGAAATGTTATGAGAGCAAACATCAATACTGCGACTGTGAAGCAGTTACACGCGAGTTATGCTCTGAAGTATTGATGAGATAAGTTTTCATCTATACAGGTCATGATATTGCGCCACAAATTACATGCAAATCGATTGCGGTAAATAACATGTAACATGCCGTTATTAAAAAAGCTCTCGCATTAAAAAGTCTTTGTATTCCGCTTTCTCTTCTCATTTCATAACTTTCATTTATAAACAAATTGCTTGGATTAAATAACTGTAAATGAGAAATTAATCTACAGAAATCACTGATAAATTAGCATTAATGACGAATTAGTATTTTTGAAACACGGAAAGAGAAGTGAGAGATAGTAAAAGAGAGAAGATGGACGCATTGACGGGTTTAAAGCTGAGATGATGCATGTAAAATAAGGACGTGAAAGTTAATAACAATAATGCCAGTTATGAATCAGAATAACAATTCATTCAAAAACAAGAGCAGTGTTTTCGGTGTAATGCTATATTTCGCATCATCGGGTTGCGATTTTTGTGTATACGCATCGGCAAACAATGTGCTAAGTTATCATATATTTGAAACATTGGAAAGTCGGGGAAGAGGAGGACGGTGCTTTTCAGCTATATGGTAAAAAAGAAACGTGATATTTCCTGAAATTTGCGTAAGGAAAAATGTCGGAAATAATTTTCTTAACATTACATTGTTACAGTTATATCGTTTCTAACTCGCATACTGTAATTTCTTCCAGTAGTTCTTTTCGTAGATACCTCTAAATATCATTATTTTTTAACAAGTCACGTTACATATGAGATGCAATCTCATCGTAAAAGGGAAGTTTTTAGTCCTACGAGTAGCTTTTATGAAGTAAACATCTTTTGATCCTCTTTGCTTTTCTGAACTTTCATATTTGACCAAAACGGGATTACAAAAATAGCTTTTTATTTTGCGCAATTTACTGACGTTATTGAATTTCTCTAGTTTATTATGTTCCTCAAGAATCAAGTAAAATTCAATATAAAATTGAATTGCGAATTAGAAGAACAAGTTTTTGTTTTGATTGTCATATTTTTGATGTAAAACGATCTGTTAAAATTATTTAATTCTTTTATTATTGAGCTTCAATATCCAATTATTAGAAAAAGACCAGTCGACAATTCAATTACAGGTTTGCGCATTGACGATCCGTCGGACCAACGTTTTATTGCGCTGAAATTGTTAGAGCTATTGTAGAGACGATAATTGCACAATCTGCCTCGCTTTACTTTCTCTCGTGAGCACCCGAGTCACCGCGGATCGATGAAAGTGACAGTCCGCGCTCTGACGCTACGCCAAGTACACGATTGTTCCGACGAATCGGTTTTATTTATTCGTGATTTATTGGTGATTGGAACTGATTTGTGGCTATTTGATCGCACAATAATCGAACAAAGGATATAAATCTTTCATAAGCAATTGCTGTCGATTAGGAAACGGCGAATTGCTTTACTAAAATAAATGTTTTGAAAATTACATCGATGCTTCGTTCAATGACTAATTAATTACGAACATAATATCGAAGAGACATTTATTGGAAAATTTAGTACGCAATTAATCAAGGTTAATCGAATTATTATATAATTGAGTGAGAAAATGTTGGCGCAACATTTCCAGAGTGTCAAAGTATTTCGAGCTCTCTACGATACTTATAAAATAAATATTTTTTTGTATTGTATTAATTGACAGATTTAATATGTTTATTTACATTTAATAAAATAATTCTATGCATGTAAGAAAGTGTTATTAATTTTTCCACTTGAGATTATATATCTGTACGGTGACATCTGAATATCTCGTACGTACGTACGTCGTCTCGTGAATCTGATATAACATATGAATTTCGCAAGGATCTCATTTTTCAAGCAAGATTTTAAGAACAGGGAGAGAGTATCTCATCTCTCGCAAGCCAAACGACAAGAGAGAAACTTTTTTTGAGATGACTACCATCCATCACGTTAGACCCAGATTCCACAAGAAAACATCTTTAATGACACTTGTAAGTAGTTATTAAGAGTTACATTTTAATGATTTGAATCGAACAATACATATTTTTCTTCATAATTGATGTAAACGTCCATAAAGAGCATTGAAGAAGAGCTGAATAATATCTTAAAAAATTGGTTGAAAAAAGATTATATTTCCAAAAAAGAATATTTCCATTGTTATTTCAGTGATTCCACACTTCCTATGGCCTACCAAAAATACACAAGGAAAGTATACCATATAGAATTATAGTGTCCTCTGTAAATACTGCACTGTATTTGTTTGCAGCTATTTTACATTCGATTATATCCGATAGCACACCAGTTGCAAAAAGTCACATTAACAATAACTTTGAGTTGTACAAAAAACTCTTAGGCAGAATTCTTAACGATGGCAAAATTTTAATTTCTTTAGACATCATCTCATTATTTACGAACGTTCCTCTCAGTGTCGCATTGGAGGGTGTTAAGAGTAGACGGGACCATATAGAAAGAACAACAAAGATACCACAGAATAAATTTCTTTCGGCATTAGAATTTATATTAAGCTCCACATATTTCTTATAAAACCAAATTATTTATAACACAGATCTTTGGCTTACCGATATTTGAGCTCTCTTCTTTCATCCACAATAGCAGATATTGTGATGCAGAACTTAGAGAAAAATACATTAGGGTCTCTTAATTTAAAGCTACCGTTTTATTTTCGCTATTTGGATGACATTTTGTTTGTGGCACATGAGAACGTGATAGAAGGCGTTTTAGAAAAATTCAGCAATTACCATGATAAACTGTTTAGTGTCGAAAAGGAGAATAATCATTATCTCAATTTCCTAAGTATTTCTCTCATTATAGTAAATAACAGAATTTACATCGACTGATACCACAAAAGAACTTTTTCGGGCAAAATGTTATCATATTTATCCGACCATCCGAGATGCCATAAAATAGGGACGATGTTTAGCTTAATTGACAGAGCTTTATTACTTTCTGGTCCGATATATCTTTAAAAAAAAAAAAAAAAAAGTGTAAAAATTCTACTAGAAAATGCTTACCCATTTGAGCTCATATTTAGCATCATAAATCAAAAGATTAATAACTCAATATTGGAAAAACTAAATGGTTTAAATATAGATTCGACCAAAGAAATTACAGTAAATCACGAAAAAGGAAAGAATGTTATTGTTTTCCCATATATAAGAAATATCTCGGAAACTGTGATGACTATGATTGATAAATCAAAACATATAATAGGTTTACGATGTCTTAACAAACTCAAAAAATATATTAAAGTTTACAAAGATAAAAATAATAAATTTAACAATAATAATATAGTTTATAAAATCTGCTGTAAAGATTGTGAAGCATCCTACATTGGACAGACAAAAAGACAGTTATGTATCAAGATTAGGGAACATAAAAGTAATATAAAACTAGATCCGTGAGACATTCAGTGGTCACAGAACATATATAATAAACCAAAACCATTGCTTCGATTGGGACAACGTTCAAATTCTCGACAAAGAAAGAAATTTTCAAAAGACTGATCTTTGAAATGTTACATATTAAGGAGAATAAAAAGAACATTAATTTAATGAAGGATTGAATTACTCGACAGCGCCTATTTCGACATTTGGAAAGAGTTTCCGTTTGATTAGACAACGCTACTCTTGCTTGAAGTAGACATACTGTTATGTTTTGTTCTCATGAGATGATCAAAATGTAGAATTGACCTGACAAGCGTTCTTTTACATTAGTCGTTTGCAAGATCTCATACTGACAAGAAGCAATGATAACGACTCGTGTATACTTTACAAAAATGGTCCGTTTCTTTATATTGTAAGTAGTTAAATTTAATGGAATTATTATTATATTGTCACTTCAAAACTTGTGAGTAATGGCACGCATGTAATAAATAGATTTATAAACACACATAGACTAATGGGAACGTGACTTAGCCTCAATACTTGATGGACTTAACACTTGACAGGCGTTAAATCATTTTTATACTTTTGACTTCCAATCGGATAGAAAATGACGGACACAACAGTTTCTCGCCGTCCAATGAACAATTGCTTAGCATCATAAGAAAAATAACAAAACCGATTAAAAGTATTTAACGTAATGTAAAGGATTTTGTAAAAGTTTCACACGATGTTTAGATTATGATTGAGAAGAAGGGACAAAATCGTATGTAACTAAATTATCGCAAAAATATGTAATTATTGAACTGGTATTTAATGATTGAGAAAGACTACAGTCGAAATGTTTCGATTTTTTATTAATGTATGATATCTGAATATAAATATCTTGTACATAATAACTGTACGTTGCTCGGTGATTGACCTTCTTCCTTATTTGTTATTTGTTATATATCACACAAGACTTGTTTTTTTTCTTTAATTTTGAAAGAGCTTAAAGTACGAGTATATCTGCACCATGATTACACTTGACTAATTAATTGCAGTTAAAAAGACTTTTAATTGGAGATTGCTTTTGTTCGCACATGAGTGAATAGAAAAAAATTCCTCTGGAAAAGATAACTGAAAAAATAATGTCTGTGCTGATATGCGCGCTCATATCACAGTCAAGGGAAACCAAAGCGTTCAGTGTGTATACTGCTTCTTTTTTAAACTCTACGTACCATTTGCATTCGTACGATCGATTTAAAAGTTGCCTACTCACCGACAATATTTTTTCTTTATCCCCTTACACTTGACTGTTTCCCGAGAGAGATGTTTAAATACGACAGACGGGTTTATGAAACCAGATATTTCATTTGAATGCATTTTTGCCTCTCTCAGAAAATATTACTTGCCACGAACTGTAAGCTTGTCGCTTGAAACTGTCATTTTAAATTCAAGAATTTTTCAGGAATTTGTGCAAATTATTCTCCCTCGACTTTTATACGTATTGTAGTAATGTGAATTATTTTACATAATTATTATATAATACATAATAATAATTATGTATACACGAATGTGCAACAAAAACTTCGGAATAAAAAATATAAAAGCATTCTTTTATTTATATTATGTGTTATTGCAAGTATTATATTTTATATTTATTTATTTATTTATTTATTTTATAAATATTATATATTTTGTTATATTACACATACATTGAATTTATGCATTACAAATGCATTATAAACATTTTATACATTTATTTTCTTCTTTAACTTATGCTTTTACAAATATTATATACATTGCTTTTAATCCCTTATTACAAAATTTACATCTTAACATTACTTTTATTTAAACAGCTAGTTATTACTTCGAAATCAACGCGGATTAAAGTTTTAGATGCGTTTTATGTTATGTTTTTACTTTGGATTATGAGAAAATAATAATATTATTTAACATAATCCAGAGAACTTTGGTCTTAGAACATAAAGATTGTTCCATGCTAATTACTTATACTCTGGTTGGGAAGTAACTAGTTATTAATAACGAAATTACAGTTAGTTATTTTTTTAATAACTGTAATTTAATTTTGATTATCTATAACAATAACTTAATTTAATTACTTTTTTAGTAACTAGTAACTAAATTAATAGTTACAGTTACTTTACATACTTCAAACTTATTTGATGTAATTAATTTAATACAATTGATTATGTCTAAAGATAAGAACGAATAATATTTGATTGTTTTCACTACTTAACCGTTTATTGTAAGTGTAATACACTATCGTGCGTTAAATTCCGTGTATTAAATCCTCTGTGCAAAGTTGCCAGAAATCGGCTGTTGCAACATTACTCACTAAAAGAAGCCACATAGAAGCCACATCTGTGTCTCAGTATCACACTGATTAGTATCTTATCTCTTTCAGTGATGCAATTTGAGGAGTGCGCAAATTTTACATCATGCATTGATGCATGCTGTTATAGGTTTTTGTGGTTGTTGAATTGAAATCGGGAGATCTTCAGATTTTTAAATTCAAAATGGCATATCCAATATGGCTGACAAAATACTTGAAAAATGAATCTATTTGTACGAATGTCTTCAAATTTTGGATATAAGCTTAATTTGAAATTAGCAGCCTTAAAAATCTTTGTACATAAATACACAACGCATAAACAAGTTATAGCAAAATTGCATTTATTCCTAGAAATTTACACTTTTTTAACTTTGTGTTGTAAAGGGTTGAAAATTGAACCTGTAAAAATCTGCAAAAAACCGTATTTTGTTCTTTTGGGCTTAGAGTATTAACTTTATTTTAAAAAAAGTATATGCTTATCTAGAATAGGTCACACACAAATGAATTTAAATAAGTGTAAAAAAAGTAGCATTGTTTAGCATTAATTTATTTATACTTAACAATAAAAGCGCTAATAATATTGAACAAATGATCATTGAAGAGTCAAGATTGAACCTATAGATCAAAATCAACAAAAAGTCCAATAGCATTGATAAATACAACATAATATAATTGAAAAAATAAAGAAATAAAAAAGGTATACTATATATGGTACGTTGTGAAACTTAAAGGATTACACAATTAAATTCCTTACATAGTGAGTTTTCTTACAATTGACCCAAATCGATATAGTAATTTTATTTTTATTTCTCACTGAATTTTGAACAAAAATAGAATGACTCCTGTGTTGATTTGTGTCTCTTGCTAGAAAGTTTCTATAGTAACCTTCAATTGGCAACATCTCAAAATTTGGAAACATTCCAATATAAACAAAAAATTTAGTAATTTTACAAATTGAAATAAGAAAGCCTTGTACGGTAAAGTTGGAACTTAGTGCTTTTTATAAATTTTACTTGTGTGATTTTTATATACCTTCTTTCAAATTCAACTGACTACGCGCTGAATTACTTTTCGGTCATATACTTTTCGCAGCTATAAGTTAGACATGAACAAGTAATATCACATTTATTAAATTAGAAATAATTTAATAATCAGCGATGCTAATAGATTACATCTTGATGTTAGACCCCTTACACCCTCTGAAAAAACTGTAAAGAATTTATTGCGAAAAACCCTGGCTGAGGTGATATTTTTCGCAATAAATTCTTTACAGTTTTTTCAGTGGGTATAAGGGATCTAACATCAAGATGCAAGTTAGCATCGCTGATTATTAAATTATTTCTAATTTAATAAATGTGATATTACCTGTTCATGTCTAACTTATAGCTGCGAAAAATATACTATATGACCGAAAAGTAATTCGGCGCGTAGTCAGTTGAATTTGAAAGAAGGTATATAAAAATCACACAAGTAAAATTTATAAAAAGCACTAAGTTCCAGCTTTACCGTGTAAGGCTTTCTTATTTCAATTTGTATGTATTACATTAAACGGTCGAATATCTTCAATTTTAGTAATATTAGAAATATAAAAGTTTAATATTTAAAATAATACTGTATTAAAATATTACAAAAAATTAACAAAAAAAGTAACTAACTGCTTGTTATTTTTTTTTTTAAGAGAGAGTAATAATTATAACTGTAGATACTTCTACTAATTACTTCTTCACTAACTTTTCCAACTCAGCTTATATTATATTAACTCACATTGTGTAATATCTAACTGTATTTTTATATACTTAAAAATAAGTAATTGATAAAGTAGGAAATATCTGAGAAGATAAGAACATATTGGATTTCAGTTATATTAATTTGCTTCGCATGCACTTGGCGCGAGACGCGACCGCGCCTCTTGATACAGCATATCGGTTAATAATATAAAAGATTTAATTTAAACTTTTTAAATTAAATTCGATTATCTCATCTGGAATTTTTATAATTCAGCTTATAATTAAATCTAATATTTTAATTATAAATATATTCTAATACTTTAATTGCTCTGTGTCGTTTCATCGAAGCTCTTATGGATAATAATAATCGAGAACATACGTGGGAAATATCTAATGCTTTTATACGTGATGTAAAAGCTGTTCCTTTTTCTTTCAATATAAACTTCTATTGGATTGATTGGCTAAGTTTATAAACTGAATTTAACATCCTTCTGTCAATATTCTGATTGTTACGTAGCGCTTCTCTGGCAATTGTTTCGCTTCTGTAGTCTCACCTACGCACGTATACATCATATTGAGGGGATTAAGCAATCAAAAACGAAGCTCTTCTTTATGAGTCAATTGCAAAGAAATGAAAGCACACCCAAATTTATCCTTTAACACAATGTTTAATGCTAGCATGTAGATAAAAAAAATGGTATTAAATATATATATATATATATACACATATATAATACATATATATATATATATATATGCGTTTTTCTCGAAAATTTTTTGTCTCTTGGTTTTGCCCTGATTACGAACAATCGGAGGTACAGATCGATTTGAAAAAATTCTGGGATATATAGAACATGTGTTATTTCCGGCCAAACTTCTGATATAGTATATAAAAATTCAAGCTTTCCTTAAAAAAATAAAAAAGTCACGTTATTTGTAAGAAACAATTATTATGTCGAAAAAATCGCCGTTTTTTGGCCGCCGTTTTAATAATTTTGTTGCGATTCCTGTTTTTTTAGGTTTGGCCGGAAACTACAAGTCTGACGAACAACATTTCACAAGAAAAATGTTGCTATCTCATTTTTTAAATTCTGTATCGCTATAAGAGGAAGAACATGTTTCTTTAAATTTTTATATGATCGTCTCTTTGTTACGCCATTTTTTAAATATATATATTTAATACCAATTTTTTTTCTATCTATTTGCTAGCAATAAACATTATGTAAAGAGGTATATCTGGATGTGCTTTCATTTTTTTGCAATTGATTTATAAAGAAGAGCTTTAGTTTTAAGCGATTTGACTGCCTAATCCCCTTAATGCGAGGAGAAGAGAAGAAACAATAGGCGCAGAGGTGCGGAGCCTGTGATTATGAGAAAGAAACCAGTATGTATGTACATGTGTGCACGCGTATGTGTATATGTTCGTGCGGTGAGAATAGCCGTGGAATTGTTTCCGTTTCCCCTTCTTCGCACTGTCGACCATGTGAGTCCCAACGTTGGGTTTGGTTTGGTATCCGAACAGAGTCTCTCTCCGTGGTGACGGGCCAGTGGTCTGTTTCCATCGCGGTCCCAGCTGGCGCCGCAAGTTCCCTTTACTCGCCTGCGGAGTGATCCAGTAGGATCGACTCGATCCCGGCAACGCGATCAAGTGAATCAGGATCGAGTTTATCTCGAGAAAATACTTCTTGTTGTTTCAATTTAATTGGCACAGTGACTTTCCTATAACTATAACGATCGCGATAACTCGAGTTATAACGCCAGTTAGTATGCTAGTTACTCAAATTCCGTGTAAATTCGTCATGCACTGGCCATGATGTATTTCTCTCTTGTTCTATGGTACCATTAGTGGTGATCATATGACCGGAAGTGATGACGCTCCGTTTATAAAAAATTGAGAGTGGCGCTAATTTTGTGATAACCGTGATTTGCCAATTGTATTTGTTATTTGTTACAAAAGCAGGCGGCACTATTAGAGCAATTACATGTGATTATCATTGGAGTAAATGTGACAGGTAGGTGATTTTCAATCTATCCTTTGTTATTATTCAAACCTGTGTGTTTGTTTTTATTTATATTGAGGCTTTTGAAGAATGTTTCTGTGTTATTACTTTCATCAGTCCTTTCATGTTTGTATCACGCTTCAATTGAGATAATGCGAAAAGTATATCTACTTCGAGATAATATTGTACTCTTAACGTTATTTTTAAATGTGCAATATATTGTATAAATATTTTCGAAAATTTTGTTTAAAAACGTTGATGCTTAAATTTGTTGAACGCCATAAAATTATCGCGTAAAGTATTGTAAAATTTTAATTTAAATGGTATATTTATTCTCATATAATAAAATTTAATGTGACATTTTTAAATGATTAAATGATGATTTATTAGTTAAACTTTATTACACAACTGTTACTATTGATAATAACGTAACTATAAAATAATAATAAAAATAATCATTAATTTTTAAATAAATATATTTTAAAATGTACAACATTAAAATACAAATAAATTATTGACTAAAAAAATGTAAAAAGGGATACTTTCAGGATGCAAGAGAGAATAATGTCATAAGTAACACCGAAAGATTTCATGAAAAAGAAAATGGAAATGTTTTCTATTTTGGGATTAGTTTAACTGATATAATCGTTCATTCCGTCGAAATTTAACGACATCCGGTTCTTATTTTATCCGATCTTCTCTCGCGTGTAACTCACCAGTTTAAGAGCCAGTGATTCTCATAATCGAGTACATTTGTTGCGTGATACTTGGTAAGTGGCTTATCAGCTAAAAGTTCTGTGTGTATGATTTTATGTAAAAACTTATATAATTATTGTATTCTGATCGGCAATGTGAGCATCTTATAACGTGAGCACTGATCCCGATGTGAAGTAGCACAGTGGGTCATAACGCCGGAAATCAATGTCCTCTAAAAGATAATTGTTTCTTCTGTGATATATGTGATCCATTATCCAAAAGCCCTCCTTTTATCATGCATCCAATTATCGTTAAATTAATTGGCGGCAATTAAAGCGAGCCGCCGAAGGTAAAAAGTTTCAAGAATCGTTCAACGAAAAAGTTTCAAAGATAATGGAAGAATAATAGGTAATGAAAAAGCATTTTATATCAGATTCTGTAAATGTACGTTGCGCGTACGCGAGAAACGATGAGTAGCCTTAAAATTGTGATAGAAGATGAGAGCAAAATGCTGAATTGTTCGAATAATACATATATAATGTCCACGTGACTAGAATATATATATAAACTCCTTAGGATTAAATCGAAAAGCAACTAGAATACAGGATAGGAAACTGATATGAATAATAAGGAAATTAAATAGGAAATTGATATGAATAACAAGGAAATAGAAAGCATTTACACCATCAGTTACGTTGCAATATTTTATATCTTGAGCGCAATCAAACTATATAATGAATTTAACCACAAAGCTTTGACTAGTTGGCATTTGTGATTCGTGAACAATACCAGCTGCATTTTAAATTTGTTCGAAGGACTTGAAATGTAAATTGTAAATACAATCTGCGAATGCATGATAGTTGAAAATTCAATAATGCAGAGATTCCATTAAGCACTAACCACAAAGGCAACTACGAGGGACATTTTGAAATATTATCACTGCATTTGTGCATTTGTCTCATATTAATTTGATGTATTTTTAATATCTAACATTAATTACTTAACCAAATGGAGTAGTATTTATAGTCGCCAGTAATAAAATAATAAAGTCAACTTTCTAGCAAAATGTGTTTATTGATAAAATTATTTAAAATATAACTTATATAATTTAAAATATTTTATCAATAAATACATTTTAACAAAAAGTTGACTTAATTTTGAATTATTTATCAGTTACTTAATTTGTAGTTTTTACATATTTAGTAAGAAAATACTATTCGAATAAACAATTGAATGACTTATCGTATTATGCACAACAACAAAAAATTATTTTTTATCTAATACTTATATTATACAATAACTGATTATTGCATTTTCTCTTAATATTTTATTTCCTTATCATTTCTATTTTATAATGCAATTTTTGAAATGTATGATAAAATACAGATTCATACTAATCAAAAAATTTCAAATTAAAAAACTCATTTTTTATTTAAATTAATTTATTTTTATAATTACAAAAAATAAAATTTAAATTTTTAAATTTTAATGTTAATATTTCAAAGTTATTAAATTTAAATTAATCTACTCTTAAAAACTTTAAAAATTTTAAGAGTATAAAATTT
>QKQZ01017488.1:0-41096 GCA_003595255.1 Solenopsis fugax | reverse complement strand
TATATATAAAACTTACATAGAAACCGTATTATAGAACGGATCGTCAAACCGTGCTCTTCGCATATAACGCGGATCTCGTCAATACTCCAACGTACATCTCATTTACATATAACATATATATGTATAAAATAATTACGAAATCCGTGCACCAAAAAGCATATTACACATTCACTCCCAACGAATTTCAACGTTCGGTCATTCCTTTATTGAGAACGTACAAATAACACATCTCGCTACAAGATTACAATGTATCAGGATATCCGAAAGCAAACGAGACGATGACTGTACTGCGAATACATTCTCGATCGATCGATGAAGCCGAGAAAGCGAGTTCGTTAAATAGCGGCAATCTATTTTTTCTTTTTTTTTTTCATGCAGGTTCTGTTCATGCTCCTAAGAAACGTCGTAAAGATATTACACGATAATAAACTGTAGAATATCATCACATTATGATCTACCCATACTCAGAACGACACTTTAAAGAAAAAATGAAATCGACGAAGCTACAGTCGATTTCCTGTGTTCCGAGATTGTCCTGTGTCAAGATTGTAGAGTTTTTCTTCATCTTACGGGGGAGGAAGAAAGAACTTTGGAATGGATGAAAAATCTGTAAACTTTGATTCGTTCATATAGGCATAGGAATATGAATTGAATATAAAATAAATATAAAATTCTTTCGTTTATATTATTTATACTATGCAGGGTAATTCCTAAATTTAAAAAATTTAAGGATGTTTTGGCTATACCATATGAGCTAAAAGTCAAAATTTAAAAACTGAAGACTTCTTAGATTTATTCTATTTCCTAGAGTAGTAGGTAATAGGAGCGGATGGGATTTGTCTCTACATGTCATCTAAAGAGTTCCTCTATAATTTTTGCTAAAGATTACGAATTAAAAAAAAATATATATATATATAGGATGCATCCGTCGATCTCACATAAAACCAACATATTCCAACTTGTATACATTAACGATAAAAAAAATTATTTGCAAAGTTACAAAATATTAACATATAAAACTGCTTGTTTATCGGCAGTTTTGCAAGGATAACTCAATAACATTAGATCATTCGCACTCTCTGCAAAACCACTATTTACACCGCGCGATAAGTTAGAAACCTCATATTATTTTAATATTTTGTAACCTTGAAAATAGTTTTCATTGTTAATGTATAGTGTAAAGTCCACAAAAGGATTTCGTATTCAATTCATTCCTATGCCTATATTAAGGGTCAAAGTTTATCGACTTTTCATCATTTCAAATTTTTCTATTCTTCTTAGGTCAATTGTCTTCTTTCTTTCTTTTTATCTGGATTTTCTTCAAAGAATTTTGCCAGTATGATTTATTTACTTAGATTAAAATACACACGGATATCCACTTCAATATTGTGACACTGTAGGTACATTGTAATTTAAATCAAGAGACACGTATTTTTTTTATTAGTGCTTTTATTAATGCGTAAAGGAGCGAAACAAACTTTTACATTTCTAAACGTATTTCGCTGAAACTGTAATAGAAGTCGATTTTCCAGAGAATGTTTTGCCAAGTGCGTAAAAGCACTTATAAAAAAATATGTATCTCTCATTTTAATCCGTACTACAATATATCTGAAGCTCATTAATATTCCCCCTTTTTATCCTGCTCTCCCATTACTCACACACTACCATGTGACTTACATGCTCACAATTTAATATGAGAAAATGAGTGAAAATCGGAACGCACAATGTTTTCATTCTGTGTACGTGTCATTAGAATAAATTGCAGCTAAGAAAAAGGAATAGAGGAAACGTTCGGTTTCAGTAACCTGAGAATACAAGAAATTGACTGTACGTAGAGCACATCGAAGAGACAACACGGATGAAGAATCAAAAACAAAGATTTGAAAAAGTGAACAACTGATCGCGAAACAAGTAGCAATGACCATACCATAGATATTTCTCTATCTATCGTCTAAAACACAGACAAATCTGAATCTAAATAAGAAAAACTGCAAATTGAACGAGTGAGTAGCGTGTATTCCGTCAAGATTGAGAAAAAGGGGTAGAGAAGGGAAAGAGGAAGGGAGGATATAAGTTTATAATTTTTGACAGCCAGTTACCTCAAATATCTCTCGCGTACATCAACGTAAGAGGTAAATAAGGATAAAATTAAAGGTAATATTGGAATAACAGTATTGCGGATTGGTGGTTAGCTCATAGACACTTGTCCATTGGAGAGTAGTCTCTCAACAGCAGCGTTTATATCTCCAAACGTGGCGATTAATGCTGAAAAATAAAAAAAAGGATATTATGTATTTTAGATAGTCGTTATTAAATATAAAATATTATAATAATATACGTTATCGTATGTTAAAAATGATTCAATATTATTAAAATATTATTTAATTTTAAGTATCGAAATATAACATGACTGTTTATGAGATCGAGCAATATCATATCAGAAATATAAAGTATTACATTGATAAAATAATTCAATTGTTTTTCCCTATCTAGCTCTTGCGTTAATAAATTAAAAACAGCGTTGTCAGAAGTAAACATAAAAATTAGATGGAAAAGAAAAACAGCGTTGTCAGAAGATAACGCTAACCTTGTAAATTAGCATCTCTATTAAGAAAACCCATAGCCGTAAGTTGCTCTAATTGTGCTCTGTAACGTTCCTCTGGTGGAGGTACAGGTTGACCGTCAACTTCTACACCTTGATTTAATGCCATTGCAGAAACCTAATATACATAAATGAAATACGATTTGTCACCCAAATATGTGATACTTATATAAGATTGAATGTTATATAATGAAATAAATATGAATAGCTCTTATTTTTAAAATGCTACTAATACATCACAATACAAATTTTTTCTTCATTGTTAAAGGTTATATTATTTTTAAAGAGTATCGTCACATTTTTAAATTAATTGAATCAATTTAAGAAAATAATTTAAAAAAAATTTTTTTTAAAGAAAATTGGATCATAATAATTGGTTCTTACCATACGTGCCATGAATTGGGAAAACGCGTCTTGTTGGTTACTATCCGATGGCTGGCTAGTCGGTACGCTCGAATTCGTGCCGCCCGTGTTTGGTGTTGTGGGCGCGGGTGGGACCGTGAGACCCATGCTAAAACACACGCGCACACATCCGCACTTGTAATCACGCGTTAAAACGGCAATCTGAGACTAGCGGTATAGTGAAAATAAAAAAATTTACTTCTCCACGAGTTCGGGGGCGACGGTGCGCAACTGCTCCATACCCCGCTGTATTTGCATAATGGCAGCCAGAGCGTCTGGATTGGTGACGACACTCTGTATCTGTGGGTTTTGCATCTGTTGTATGAAGGCGGGCATCATCGCGCGCATCTGTTCTTGCATCTGTGGGTTACCACGGAGGAACGGATTCGCTGCGATCACCCTGCTAGCCATCGCAGGATCGGCCGCCATCGCCTCTAACATGGATCTCGTGTACGGAGCGTTTAGCATGTTTCGCATCAACTGTGGATTCTCCATCATCTGTGCCGTGAGGCTCTGCATACCCGGAGAATCCAGCAGGCATCCTCTGCCTTGATTCTGTCCCGTACCGCTGTCGTTTTGGTTCTGACCCCACGGATTTGGCAGAGGATCCCGATTTTCCTGGCCCTGCTGTGGATTTTGCAAGTCTTGATTGGAACTGCTGTTCTCTACCAAAGCGGCGAAAGGATTCCGGCCATTCGTCGCCGCCGCTAGCATTGGCTCCTGAATATCGCGATACATGCGACGTAGGGCGCTATAGCCGCCGGGTATACTTTCTAGATTAGACAGAGCTCGATCATGCGAGCGCATCAGTTCCTGCAGCATCGACGGATTACGTGCCAACTCCATCGTTTGCCTAGAAATTTTCGTGAATATGATGCAACATTGCACAATTATATCTAATTTCCAAATTGTATTTTAAAATAGAGTGTTGCTCACAGCAACTAATAAAAAGGTAATGAAAAACATATTTATGAAATAAAGGTAATATGAGCACCTTACAGCTTAAACTGAAAATGGAACTCTTAATGATGTTAATAAATTACCAACAGTCTGAGACCGTGTCATCAATAACAGCGAAGACTATTGAATCATACATCAAAGTATCATGATATTATACCAGAAAATAAAAAGTTCTACCTTATTTCATAAAAGACCTAACATTTGAAAATCAAAACGTATAACGCTGAAAAATTTTCAATAGTAACTAATCTAATTCAATAAATACAAAAAGAAATTCGATTTGAGATTCTTGATTTGAAATACAATCTTCGATATTGCATGACATATGTGATTCAGAAACAAAGTGCTTAAGAAGGTGAAAAAGAAATATAGTTCGTCTATTGTATTCAAATTAACTTTTAAATGGATTTTAATTATAATTTAAAATATACCGCTACTCACCGTAAAAGTTCAGGGTTGTTCAACATGTGACTTATTTCTGGGTTACGTTGCATCAGTTCTTGCATTTGGGGATTGGCGGTGACCAAATTGCGCATATTTTCTGGATCGTTCATCAAACTCTGCACCAGCGGATTATCGAGTACTTGACGCATTGTTTCCGGATTCGAGAGCAATTCCCGTTGCATGCGCTGTTGTAAATCTATGAAATTAGCCGAGCCTAAGCCAAGGGATTCTAAACCCATCAGTCCACCTAAACTTCCCAAGCCAAATGGACTCGCACTGACATCAGCTGTAATTTATACGCGATTATCAATATTAACATTTATATAATATTATATTCACACATTATACAACAAATTATCTAATTTATCTAAAAAATTATTCCAATGAAAATGAAATAAAATTCCTGTGCAGTATATAAAAACATATTAATTTAAAACTTGTATTTTTTATTAAATAATCTAATAATTCTTACTTGTATTTTTCTAATTGTAATTCTAAATATGAAAAATTATTTAATTTAACTTATTTAGCTCAATACCTTATTTTAAATTTATTGCATAGAAAATGATATATATATGATAATATATTTCCATTTAATATAAAAATACACACTAATGAAATGTAAATATTCTTATATATATTATACCCTTACTTGCATTAATCTAATTGCAATTCTAAATATGAAAGATATAAAATTTATTGCAAATTCGTAAAGTTATGAATTAAATTTGTAAATTGCTTTTATATATTTCTAAGGAATTTTTTAAGGCTGTGCCATAAAGTCTAGACATATCATTTGTGAGTCACGAAATACTTTTGGTACTGATAATCAGTAAGCACTGGCATGTTATTTATATTAATAACAAGCATTTCGACAATACAGAATATTCCACAAGCTACAGATAACGTGTTAGATGTGTTGCATGATATTGCAGCTCAATTTCATCGCTGCGTTCCATCAAATTCAAGCTACATCTGACGAAATACCTTGTGGTCTCGAGGCCGAATTAGACTCTTGATTTTGTGTAGTGGCGGAGCGTGGCGCCTTGATCACCAGGTGTACCGCCAGGCCGTCCTTAATGTTGTGCGTGTTGAGAGTCTCGTGATCCTTCATGATCTTGCCGGCGAAGATGAGGCACAGCTGATCAGCCTGTGCATTGAACTTCTTGGAGACCGCCTCCTTGAACTGCCGGCGCGAAAGGAGGGAGAAAAAGAAACAAACAGAATTACGAGAGAGCTAACCCAATCGGGCGATTTGACAGCTGATGCCTGGCGGTGCGCCAAGAGAAGACGGCGATGACGCCGCGAACGGCCGCACCGACGGCACTCGTCGTCATCGCCATCGTCGTCGCTCACTTACTTCTTTTATCGTCGCATTCTCCTCGATCTCTACGCTCTGCTTTTCCTTCGGGGTTTTCACGTTGATGGTGATCTTCTTAGGACCACCCTCCTGCTGGCCTTCTGCCATCTTGGATCGGTAGATGACTCGTTACTTTCGACGCTCGCGCGATACTCTGTACGTACGCTCACTCGCTCGCACGGTTTATCCGTCTCTCTCTATCCCGTCCGCCTCTTCGTCCCTCTCGCTCGATCCCACGGCCGTGGAATTGCGCACCGTGTAAATACACACCCGACGACACCCACGACACGGCGACGACGGCGACGCTCCTTCGCGGCTTCCGAACGTCCGCGCTGCGTCCGACGCGACGATGACGGGGAACTACGCCGGATTTTTTTCACCCGACAATTCCGTGGGCCCGCGGAACTAGAGAGACTTCGCGGCCGGACGGTGACCAACATGCACGATGTCCGACGTTTCACGCACGGCCATCACGATAGACACCGCGTGTCGGAGATAGTCACGCGAGAGACTCGTAAAAGTCGTGAATTTCGTCGGCGTTCCGTGCGCGGGACCAACTTCGCGACGCAATCGCTCCTCTCGCGGAGAAGGACCCACGTAAATCACTACGACGACGACGACAACGATGACGACGACGGGTATCGAGGAGGGCGGCTAGGTTATGTCACCGCTGCTGCCACCACTGCAACGCAAAAGCACTGCTACTGCCGCGACACTCGCGCGCGCGCGGTCGATTCCGCGAATAATACGTCGAAACGCGTGTCCACATAATTCATCTCGAATCATACCGGAACTCATAGTCAGCCACAGTTAGCTTCCGTTCCCCTCGAACATTTCATATTTATTAAAATGATGAAAAATGATTTATTCGTTTCAGAATCGTTATCTCACTTTTTTTTTCTTTGAATTGTCAAATTCTTAAATTTTTTTAGAGGACGCGAAGATGAGAATTAGATAATTATTGTTAATACTAATAATTTTTTTAATTTGACTCAAGAAAAATGTTCACTTTATATATAATATAACAATAGTTAATATAATAAGTTAATGTAAAGAATCATTACATATAGCAGAATGTGTCATGTTTTATATGTAAATGGAAACGATCACTGAATAAGAAAAATTCACGAAAATAACCGATTTTTTTTGTTATCCAATTGGCACTGTTATTCATTTCTCGCATAGAAGAAATACCGCTAATACGTTAAACAAAAGATTTTATCGTGCTGCTTGAAAATTTCAAAAATGTTTGCACTTAAAACGAGATAAATATACATTCGGACGTTGAAGAGAGAGAAAGCAAATAATCTAAGTACAAGCAATACGAACAAGTCTAGACTGGCAGCAGGTTCCTTTCTGCATGTATGTACATTGGCATCACAGTATATGTCACTTCATCTCCCATCCGAAAGTATAAAAAAAAAATCGTAGTGTATGTCCACGTAGAGAAGACTCGAAAAATCGTATCAACTAAATCGTGAACATGGCCACTCAGGCTTCTTTTTCTTTCGATTATCTCGTAAAATCTATTCTACCCAAGTTTTTTATGCGTATGTACTTTTATTCTACAAAAGGATTTTGTGATCTGTTGAGCCAATTCGAAAATTAATTTATTCTATAATGCGATCGGTATTTAGGATTTTCTTAATGTATATTCGCGTCTGCAAACAGTTGCGAATCGCCAATCGGGTAATAGGACTGGAGAGAATGCATTAGTCCAATTATTTAAAAACGTTTACTTAAAAATACAATCTTTTTAAACATAAATGGCAATACGAATGATTAGAAAGAGGAAAAGAAACGTCGTTTTATTACTTAGGATTCTTCTGCGACGGAAAATGACATTCTCTAGTGGCACCGAGATTTAGCGGCAGTACGAGAATACGTCGTCAATTTTCCGTTTAATATGTGTGGGGTTTCCAACCCCCTTGCCGTGCTTGTCCTTTAATCGGCTGAGAATCCAGTTGTGTGACATCCGAGCAATGGATAGTATCTCTGAATGAGATTTAGCGACAGTTCACGTAGAAGCGATATACTTCGCTCAACCATAGCTCTTGATTGACGATTTCCACTTTATTTGAAATGATTCTATATGCTCGAGATTAACACCTGTGAAATAAATATACATCAAGCCAATATTAAATTTTGTTGTAAAAATGAATTTGTTAAAAAATTCATAATTTAATTCCAACTTATACAATTTATGATATAATATAATAAATATATCGTACACAGAGAATAAACGTTATACCAATTAAGTAGATATACCAATTAAAAATGCTATATAAAGTTTTTTTTCACAGATTTATATAATTAATTTATATACACATTCTACACATATAAATGAAACAATTGATCAGTTGATCTTTCCGTGCCAACGTTCTAGAAATAAAGAAAAAATAAATAAAGTGTATAAATACCTGCACTTTTCGCTAATCCATCGGGACTAAAAGTCAAAGCTCTTCTGTCGTCCAGATTGCAACCAGTCAGAAGGGTCACAACCGGTGTCTCCCCATCGCTAGTAAAACCGACTTTCGATTGCTGAGTAAGATAGTGACAACACTCTATTATCTGAAAAAATAACCATGCTTCCTTATCTTTTGGCCTTGGTCCTTTTATTAATGGTAGCGCCAAACGCTCGTGAGGTCTCTGCGCCCGTAAGAATCTTGAGCCACGTCTTAATTGCGTCTCCAACCATCGCGTCGCTTCTCTCGCCTGAACACTTTCGCGTTTTACCTCGTCCAAAGCAGAGACAACTGTAAAGATATATGCAATTGCAGTTTTACATAAGCAACAGGCAATAAAACAATTCTTACATCATTACTAGATACATCATTAAATAAACATTTTTTCAAGAATTATATTTGATAGTATTTCACATCATCCTATCTAAATTAATTAAAATTCTCTTAGTTAATTTAGACAAGGCGATGTGAAATATTATCAATGTTAATTCTCTTGTGTTTCCGACAACAGATTTACTTACCAACCGCGGGAATCACCACTATAAACTTCTTTGCATATACCAAACGTTTAAGGACTGGCATATGCTTGGATAAGGCTTCGTAATCAGGAACGAGATACGGCGAAATCAATCGAGATCGTAATTGGCTCTCTAAAGCTCGAACCTCGGCGTTCAACCACAATCTGCCCATGTGTCTCATGAGTTTCCCTTTTGAATGCTCTGGCCCGAAGTTTTTCTCATCCAGGCCTATTACCTTTGGAGCATTCGACGAGTTTGCATCGGTCACTACGAACAATCGCTCAGTCTGATTGTACTGCACTCTTGAATCCTCAACAGAACAGAGATGGTGCCCAAACTCGATTAGCTTCAGCACTCTCAATAGCGTTTCTTCCCGCTTGTTCAATTTGTGTTTACGAAGTATTTGCCAATCAAGAGCCTTGTGAGCGTTTTCCAGCAAACTCAATCCCCGGAGATCAATGTCCTCCGGTAGAGGTACCGTTTTCGCGCACTCCTTTAATCTTTTCACGCTGGATAGAATCGTAGAGTCCTCACTCCCTGGCACAAGAGTTTTAATATCCACGTCAATTAGATTTAATAGAATCGTAAAGCGTTTCAACAATATTCGTGAACTCTTGGCGCATATTCTCACGATATCAGGATTACTTTGAAGCCAATCGCAGCACACTTTAATAGACACGAGAATCTCCTTGCCGATCAATATGTTCAGAATGTCATCCGACTTTAAGCTCTGCTTCTTCACTCGTGCCATGTAAAAGATATTGTCCGCGTTACACAAGCGATCGTTGCCCTCCTCAAAGGTACTAGTAGAGTCCGTGTTTGTGAGAGTCACGGCACTGCTGGAATTTATTTCTGAATTCTTCTCGTGATCCTTATCATTCGCCTTCGAGTCTGTTTGCTGATCAGTTGCGTGCTGTTGGCCGTTAACCAAATGATTGGTATCATCCTTGTCGCAAGTCTCTGTTTTGTCGGTGACATCGCTGCCATGGCCGTTCATCTTTTCTTTCGCTATTTGCGTTTCGTTTTCGGCAGTCTGAATCTTATTTTTCGGAGATGATTCCTCATCCTCTGTATTGTCGTCCGACAATGCATCGTTTCCCTCACTCAATGCGTCTTCCTCCGTCTCGGACACATCAGAATTGACCTCGTCACTGGACGATGCCAGGGTTGATTGGTCTACGTCGCTCGCATCTGAATCAGAGCTGGTCCTCCTTTTCCGCCTACGAAGTTTGCTGAGAAGGCTTTTCGATTTGTCACGAATCTTTTTGGGACCTGATTCGTTCGTAATTCCATTGCTTGACTTGGCTTTGTTAGTTTCATCTATATCGAGTATATTATTGTCTTTGTTCAAAGCAGAATCCTTTTCTTCCACGTGCTCTCCGTTGTTTCCTGACTCAGACGACGCTTGACTTTTCTGGACATCATTCAACTCAGAAGCATTTTCCTTCACAGTTGTTTCTGCATCAGGCACTGCCGTTTGTATGATCATTTCTTGCAATTTTGTTATTATAAATTCTAACAATTGCGATAATATCGCTAAAGTTATAGCAACGACGCCCTGTACTTCGTTGGATTCTCTGTTTTTTAATCTAGAAATTGACATTAAACATATTGTCACGATCTTAAACACCATATCGTCTGTCAAATAAAGTGTTGGTCTGTTTTTGCAATTTTGAAGATATGTTTCTATGTTATCCATATTTTCTAGACAATTTGCGTTATTTGGTTCGATTTGATCCATTGTTAAACAATTCTCTATATCAGTTAAGAGAGCCTGTTTAAAATAAATCAACTATTATCACAAATTGAAAAATATTTACGTAAGATTATCAATAAATATCTGACATTGTACATTAATTACACATTACCTGGCACTCCTGATTTATTTTGTCAGAATTCGGATTTTCGTAGTCCCATAAATGTAATAAGGAAAATAATCGCGATACGCAATGATGAACAGAATTACTCTCATCTGTATAGGTGGATTGAGTTATTACAATTTTCCTTAGATTTCCTTCTGCACCTTCAAATGGTTCAGGACACAAAACGCTACAAAATTATCAAAATTATTATTACTAATTAAAAAGTATGTGCATATTAATAAAATGAAATTATTAAGATACACTTTACTATCAGAGTATATTAACATTTATCATTGAATAATAGCTTGTTGTTAACACTAACCTTCTCATATAGTGATAGACTGCATCTAAGCCATAATTTTTATTGCCTGCTATAGTACCAAGCTGGTTGTGCGGCATACCAATATTTGGATCAATGGCTATAGCCATTTTATAATATCTGTTTGCTATCATTGGATCCCAGTTTGAATTTAATTCTAATTTGTACCTACTCAAGTCACCAAGGCATACTAAACTTCGATGGATCAAACGCATGACACACTGTTTGACTTCCTTGGTATGAGTTTTAGATTGCCCTGTTTTAGTTTTTGCCTATTACAAATTTAAAATTGTATTACTATAATATTATGGATTCTTTCTTAGTTTTGTCAGCCAAAATAACAAATTCAACTCCATTCTATTCTTCTACAATATTATGAATTGCGTGATATCTTACATAGATAAACATAATTATTGTAATTTATATATAATAAAAATTAAATCACAATAATTAATATAACTTTAATCTTTAATATTATTTTTTATGAGAAATAAGATTTTTCACGACATAAACTAAGTACAAAAAAATTCTTACGTATGATAAAATACTTTCATTTTGAATGAAAGCAAAGTCAACAACACCAACAAGATCTAGATCATATTCCATTTGTAATTTCATTATCAGATGATGATAATATCCCACACCCACCGCCAAATGGGCCGAAAGCAGTGTTTTTTCCATATCATTCCAGGTGTTACCCTGAAATTATTAATATTAATAATTTCGTATTATTTACTCAACATTTAAAAAAATTATATATATTCATATATAATTAAAAAGAACAAATATATATAAAATAATATATAAAATTTATTATATTCTCTATACACTTTATTGTTAGCACTACTTTTTGGTATATCAAATTGTAAACATTACCTTTCGTATTTTTTTGGCTGTGTATACAACATCGTAAAAAGCCTTTCTCCACAGAAGTTCTTCTATTTTATGCACGTTTCCAACAGGGTCTTTTAATATCAGTCTCTCACAGTAGTCCTTAAGTTTCATGCGCTGAATTTTCCCAGATGGAACAAATATGTCATTTACTGTCAGGGCACGATTCTTTTGCTCTTCCAACTTCTTGACAATCTCCGTCACGCTTCTTAATAAAGAGATAAAAATGTGTTTCAATGATTCAAAGTACAAATACTTGTCAAACTTTTATAAAAAGAAACTTCTTTTTTAGGTGTGAATCACTAGAAGTCACAAAGAAGTTACAAGCCAAGGTACAGATTAAAAATAAATAAGGAGATTTCTATTTGATAAAGCAAGAAGCTGTTTGTATGATAAATTGAAAATACAATCAGCCTTTACAAGTATGGTCTTTATATAGCATATTTGTTTTACTGATTTGATCTGGATCAGAGTCAATGATCTGTTCTTTTTAATTGCATTTTTTGCACAGTTTATCTTATCTTCTATAAGTTTATTTCATCCTTTTATTTAAAAAGAACAGATTTTCAACTCAAAGTTGGATTGAATCAGTAAATTAAATATGCTAGTCTTTGGACCATCAAAATTATAATACTCTACTCTCCCCCCTCTTCACCCAACAGATAGGAACCTACATGCAGGATTCACACTGTGTTCAATGTACAATGTCCAATAATGGAATTTTCTAGAGACAAATGTTATTATCTAGTAACCATATTTCCTATTAAATATCTGATCATGTGAATGCTGCAATAGCGCATAAGAAAAACAAGAACAGTTTAAAAAAATAAACCAGTAAATTTGCGTCACGTGAAGGTCATTATCAAAGATGTATGCCTGACTATATAATTTTCTTATTTATCAGCCTATCTATATAATATCATATACAACGTCAAAAACACAAATTCGCATCGATCAGACGATTTTCACTGATCAAAAAAGGATGAATCGCGCCCGATGTATCGTGAACCGCGCAAAATTCGTCGAAAAACGTGGGAGCGAGAAAAACAAGCATGGCGATAAGGGCACGACGGGTTATGTTCACGTCTCTCGAAATCACTTTGTCTTCGATCTCTTTTTTTTTCTTCCCACAAAAAAGATCGAAGAAATTGCTCTCGGAGAGAAGACCACTACTTCGACGCGGAGAAAGCGGAGGAATACTTACTTGTGCAGACGTCTCGTGACTTCGATGCAGTCCGTTGTTCGAGCCTCCACCGCGGCGTTAAACGTTCTTCTCATTTTGCGTTACTCATGACCCGTGTTCCGGCCGACTCGTCGTTACTCATTGCCCCGCGGTCCCCTGGGACGCGCATCTCCTCCAAGGACCGAGAAATCTCGACATTCGTCGCCCGTACGTCGACACACGTCGTTGCTGCTACCTGTACAGTGTCCACTTCCTCTTGCTTCCACTTTCCGTTGCGCCTAGTTGCGCCGAACCCATCCGCCGTTAGTTTGGTGTCCTCGCCAGTCCCTGGCCAGTCCTCGCCAGCCGCGACTCCCGCCCACTCCCGCCAGATGGTGCATTTGCTCCTAACTCAGTCTTACCAACTTTTGGAATACAACCTGTGCTGTTAAAAAATACCGGTTGTCAGTACTTTATCAGATACGTTTGACGTTTGAAATTTACAAGGTAAACAAGTTGGACAGTGGAATCATAGGATTCTACAAGAATTTATCATAATACAAAACGTGTCAAAGTAAATTTCTGTTAATTTTAGAAAATTCCGAGGATAAGCATGCAGAGAAACATCGAGATCAAAGCGTCAATTCGAGATGTTGAACGTACTGTTTCAAAAGCCGCAGAGCTGAGCGACACTGCCCAGACAAAAATCGAGCAGTATGATACCTTTTTCAAAATACAGAATGGAAGATTAAAATTACGGAAATTCAAGGTTGGTATTATTAATTTTTCAATTAACGTTTTTTAAAATTACGTTATCTTAATACAAAATATTTCTTTCTCATCTTGCAGGATGATACTGCAGAGTTAATTTTATATAAGCGACCTGATGTTCCGGGACCAAAGTTATCTACTTATGACAAAGTGACGTTAAACTCAGATATTGTAGAGTCAATCACAAATATTTTGTCTCAATCCATTGGTGTGCTCGGAGTTGTTAAGAAGACGAGACTCTTGTACATGGTTGGGCAGACTCGAGTACACATTGACGAAGTCGATGGTTTGGGTAATTTTGTGGAATTAGAGGTTTGTGAACTCTGTTTATTACATTATGTAGTCATATCAATAAGGATGTAGTCAATTTGCAACAATATATTAATCACAGTTGTCAGGTTGGAAAGTTTTCCCTGATTTTTTCCTAAATTTTGGTTTTATTATCACAGAGAATTTTTAGAGAAGGTAAAAAATTTAGAGGAGAATTTTTTTAGGAGAAAAGATTTATAGTATTTTTTAGGCATTATACTGATTTATAATACATTAATTTTAAAATAGAGAACTTATTCGACCAATAATATAAAAACATAATATAAACAAAATGCTTTTAATGGTCATAGCTAGATCTTATTGCTGAAATTTATTCATGTGATTTTATATATTTTTTAAAATTTACATTAATTTTATACAATTATTAATATTTATAATCTGACACACTCAAACAGTACACAATATTTATTAAAGTATTTTATACATATTTTTATGATCTTGAAATGAACATATAAATATTTTTAAAATATTTTAATAATTATAAATATTTTGTAAATATTTTATAAATATTGTATACTGTCTGGGCATACACAACATTGATACTAATATAGGTAATGCTGCAAAAAGATCAGGATGTAGAAACTGGACAGAAAATCGCTGATGATCTCATGCGAGCGCTATTCATAAAAGAAGACGATTTAATCGCAGAAGCATATGTAGATCTGCTGAATTCTAAAACATAAGTATCTTTTTTTCAGCTGTGTTTGTATTTCCAAAATATAAATATACAGAAACAATGATTTCTTCACTTATTAATTAAAATATATATAAAACAGTTCTATTTTTGACAATAAATTACATGCATTTTATACGTTGGTAAAGTCGTCTTTTTTTGCTCTTCCGAAAATAATGTGTGTATATTAGAATAATTAACTTTATTTGCATTGGATCATACTTGGATGTCTTTGTACCTGTACTTAAGATAAGTTTATAATTAGCAAGACTGAGTTGTGTATATATTATATACACACACATATACACACACACACACACACACACACACACACCATATATAACTAGTTAAAAAGTTAGAAATTAAAATTAATTCAATTTTAAATTAGTCAATTTTTAACTTCAATTAATTCTTTTTAAAACATTAACTTGTTCTTTAATATCCTTTAATTCGCTTGTGGATTGGATTCTAAATCTTTACTTATTGTTAACTTATTAACTTTTTTTTCAAAGTTAAAAATTTATGTAAAAGAAAAAAAAATTGTGTAAGAAAAAAACGCATTCCCATATAAAAAATATTTCTTTGATTATTCTAGATTAAATAAACTTAATTTATAAATAAAATATTAAATTTAATTGATCCATTCGTATAGATATTATCGAATCGTTAACGATAACAGTATAGGATAATATTACAGAAAATAAAACGTTAACGTTCCCCCCCCTCCGACTATTCTATAAGTTGTATAAATATGAAACATCCTTATTTTTTGTGTCTTCATTGATATAAAAGAGAACTGTCGATAGCAGTACGAGATAATGTTACAGTGTCCTTTTTATTTTCACTTTTGAATTTCGCGCCAGTTTCTCCTATGCTTCTTTTGTGTAGTAATTTTTTTCTATAATGTTGGTAGGGTTAAATCGAAATTTCGTTTTAACCACACTGTTTATACGTGAAGTGAAGTGGAGTACAGTGGAGTACACGAGACGTTACGTTTTCTAATCTCAAACGTCACTGTAATTACTTCATCAGACTGAGCTGCGTCAGTTTGTAAATTGCAAGTTTCGTATTTCACACGCTTCACAATGTCGTACATGCTATCGCATTTGGAAAACGGCTATCAAGTCGATCAAGCCATTCTATCAGAGGAAGACAGAGTCGTGGTGAGTTTGTCGAGTTTGTTTCACTCAGTTTTATTCGTCTATCGTTATAAATACATTATTATCTATTTCTATCAATATAAATTAACTTTAATCTCGATTTAATTAATTCTTTATCTCTTTCTAAAAATATTACAAAACAACATGTCAACTATGTGCTTACAGCAGCAAATTACCCTAGATAAGTCAATTGCTATAGAATTATTTCGAAATAGAGCTCCTACGTTAAAAATAATATTTCTTTTCCAAAGGTAATTCGCTTTGGGCATGATTGGGATCCGATGTGTATGAAAATGGATGAAGTCCTTTATAATATTGCAGAGAAAGTCAAGAACTTCGCTGTCATTTACTTGGTAGACATCACAAAAGTGCCAGATTTCAATAAAATGTAAGTAGAAACTTGCATCCTCGCAAGTCTGTATGTTGCATCAATAACCAATTAATAACTTGATTATAATGAATGTTTAATAATGATGTTATAATGATGAATATTTTTTGTAGGTATGAACTTTACGATCCGTGTACAGTAATGTTCTTCTTTAGGAACAAACATATTATGATAGATTTAGGTACAGGAAACAATAACAAAATAAATTGGACGTTGGAAGACAAACAGGAAATGATCGACATCATTGAAACAGTTTACAGGGGTGCAAGAAAAGGTCGAGGTTTAGTTGTTTCTCCTAAAGATTACTCTACTAAATATCGATATTAATGCTGTATTTGTGTTTCAAGGCAAGACGTTACATAGACGAAATCAAATGAACGATCCGATTTTGAGTGGACTGCATTGTAAGCTCTGTTATATTTTATATTGCGTATATCTTAAAAATAAAATAAGCTTAAAGAAATATATAAATGCGTAAATTGTTTGAATAAGTGTACATACAGTTTTCATTAATAATACATGTATTTTGAGGAATTTTATAAAATTTCTTATTTACTATCGATTTATATTTATAAATACATATCTAGCTGTACAATATCCATCTCTGTTTTCTAGTTGGACTAGAAACTTATTTAAGGCATGTGTTAGGTAATAATGTTGTAAGCATACTCGGTATCACATAATATATTTTGGGATGTCTGATGGTGTGTGTGTTTATATGGGAATGTTTACACAAAAAATTGATTATTTATGAAAAAAAAAAATACATAAAGTATGAAACATTAATTCTATCCTAATAAGATTTTGATCTTATATTTTAATATATATATATATATATATACATAATTATATTTACACATAATTACAATATATACTTTGGTCTAATATCTATGTATTCAGTGATCAACTTAACATGTGGATAATTATACACAATTCAGTCTCTCACATATCTGCAAAATATGTAGATCACTGTTAAAGGAATGTAATTAAAAAATCGGTACAATGTAAATTTCAAAGAGATATCAAACTTACCATTTGTTACATATTGTATGCTGTCGTCAAGTACATCAGCTGGCCTTGAACAAGTTAATAATGGAAGACTCTCCTGTAAATTTTCTCTATTTAGCTTGTATGACGAATCTCTCAGTGGTTTAAAGATACAATCCAGAGTTCGGGATTTTCCTGGAGAAAACAGTATTTCTCAATATTGTTCTTATAATAAAAGTATTATAATGTTGTATATGTGCTGATATCTGTTACTAACCTATGGTAGCGTGATGAGTTTTTATATTTATAGCACCCATTGATTTACATTGCCTCAAATCTTAAAGTAAAATTATATAAAGTAAAATCTGTCACATTATATAAATAACGTTTAAAACAGATAATATTGAAGAAAGTCATGTTCTCTTTTCAGACCATATTTAATTTTTGAAACTATATGTAATAATTTAAACTCATGAGATTTTGTTTCAGTCTTACCGCTATTTGTTATGCTTCTTGAAGAAAGATTGTAGATTGATTCCAGAGATTCCATGGAGTTATGTTTTTTTACTGGAACAATATTAATCATGCAGTACATCAGAAAGAATAATAATTAGATATGAATAGAAACAGTTGTGCAATATAGAATTGACTCAAAAAGCAGTTCGACAATTTTAGCTTTTTAAAAGAACATTACAGTAATGAAACGTTGCTTTTTGATGTAATGCAAAAAATAATTCACTTTACTGGCTTATAATACAATTCCATATTGCATTATGCTCATAAATGATCATAGCAAACATGTATTAATTGTAAAATTACTCTCAAATTATTCGCAGAGAAGCAATGAACATGTTGTATGTTGTATGCAGATTAAAGAATACTATTAAATAACTAAATAGGTAAAGTAATAACTTTTTTATTACTGACAATATCCCAAATACTGGAAATCCAATCTTAAATGCTTTTTTTTTAATTAGAAGATTGAAATTGTCAATGAAATATATGTAATAAATTTTCAATGAAATATAAGTAAATTCCTTAAGAATAAAATTTCCCTTCAAGTAAAATACAATTATATAATTTATATACCTATTAAAAATAACGTATATGTAAGTTCGATTTTTGAAAGTATTTAGGAAATTGTTAATAATTGGGTCATTTACTTTATATGAAATAAGTGAATTAAATGAAGCAAGAGAGGAAAGCGAAGCGGAAAAAGAACGCGATCCAAGCATTTGTTCCTACCTCATCACGTATTAGATAGTTGGAGAGACTCTGTACATTCTGTAGTACAAAATAGATTAGTGTTATTTCTATCGTGCTTTCTTTAATACTATTAATAGTACCATAAGTGTAAAGAATGTATAGTTACAGAAAATAGAATATATAGAAAAAAAATATATAACCATTACAGAGAATAGAATATATACGTATTAAACGTATATTACATACATATTTCAAGATTGTCGACTAGAGTTGCTGAATTTGTTGTATTTTTGGCTTTCTTAGAGGTGTTTTCATATATTGGCTCGACTGGTGGTGGTTTGTCTACGAGAGTGCAAAATAACGTGAGTTTTTTTTTACAGAAAAGTACACATCGAGTACTGTAATGTAAAAAATACTTACAAGTTTTTAAGAAATAAGGGTTCTTGAGTACTTGCTTTATACAATTATATATATAAGCATATTGGCTCTGAAAACATTTTTTCTATATTATACACAAGTTTGTAGAAATATTAATATATATACATATCTTTAAATTGACAAAAATCAGATATGTAATATCTATGAAATGTGGAATCCATTTTCTTTTAGTATAAATGTCGATTTCTTGCAATCGTTGATTTTTTTATAATTTCTTAAGTTCTAACATTCGATATCTTATTCTAACTAAAATATGGATTACACACATGACGTATTTTTTTCTTTTGTTAGTTTATTCTAATATTATTTGAGCATATAATTACTTACTTCTCTTTGTACCATATTTATTCTATGATGTCGCAATCTATATACAGTTCCGAATACATCTAATTTCCTATTATCTCTAATTTGTTGCAGAAGAATATCTATTGCTATTAATGTTCCTGTTCTGCCAATCCCTGCACTGTAAAGTAACGATATTTTTCGTTATCAAGAAGTACAAAATTAATTAATCACAACGCAGTAATTAAAGTCAAAGAATGGAGCAACTCTATTTGTAGAAAATTCGTTTTATACCTGCAATGAATAACGATGAAACCTTTATTAGCGGTAATATTGCGGCGCATTATTTGGCAAAAATTGATCATTGCATCGAAATCTTCTGGAACATCGTGATCGGGCCAGTCTTTAAAGTGTAGGTGAGTGATACTTCTTTTTTTATTTTCCTGTAATTAATAAATGATATTTTTATAAATATATCTTTTGCATAAAAATTTTTCTAAAAAATGTGCTGTTTATATTAAAAAGGATAAACCTTTTGTAATACAAGCGTTCTTTGGGTATGCGTTCTGAAGTCTAATTCACTCGTACATCGTATCGTCATGTTCTCATATCGAAAAGATTCCTCTATTGTCGGATAGTATTGATGACATTTCTCCTGAAAAAAAGATTAATGTACGGTAAATGGGCGGTGTTGATATTGTACATTATTATCAACAATTATATAATTTACTTTGCCCTTCTCGACCAATTGCGTCAGCATAACTATAATATTAATGTTGTACTGATTGACCATCCGCCAAAAATCGTAAGTGGTTTCTTCTTTGGGACCCTGACAAGCTATGTATTCATCTTCTCCCGAATATCCCTGATGTAAAATTAATTTTATTCATTTTTCCATTCGCATAAGCGTAATTCGTAAAAAAATCATTTTCTTAACCAGTTGCAACTTAAAATTATATTTTTTTTACGTTTTTTTAGAAAAATTTATATTTTTGTTTAAGGATGTATGTGTTACATCTCGAAGTATTATCAAAAATATAAAAATTTCTTAGATTGTTCTATTATTATTTTTTAATTTCTGTGTAAAATTTGTGAGCACAATTCTCTTATTGGTTTAATTTTTTGTTTGTTCTTAATTCTTATATAAAATCACATTTTACAAATTTAAGACGGTAGCATTACGAAATATAAATCAAATTTTTTATATACGTATCTTAATAAAACTTTAATAAACATTCGTTCTAAAATTTAGTTCCTCACTTGTTTAAAAATTATTTATCTAAACTGCAACAAAATATGGTTATTTAAACTATTATGAGCTAAATTATTCGTTATTCTTTTTAACTAGTTTCAAAGTTCAGATATTCACAACTAAAATTTTGTGTCGTTGATAAAAAAAAAAAAGAGTAAATCTAAGAAACCTACAGTTTGTAAATTTCGATATATTTAGTGTTGTGTAACCAAAACATTCTTAACTAAAATTATTTCAATCTTTGATAGAGGAAGATTGTCGATTTATATACGTACACCACGTACGTTTTTAAAATATTTACCTTTATGAATGATGCATTGATATAATCCGTGTTAGGGTCATTATCTATCACTTCCAGCTTTACTCTTGAGAAATCATCTGAAAGTATGAATCATTAATAACACTTAGTGCAAATGAATTGTCGCGAGTGAGTTGTAAGACAAGTCTCGTACAGGGCAAAATGTCGGAGTAGCGATTTTTCTTTCGGTTAGCCTGCAAGCAGGCCGTGTTCGTGGGCATCTGCAAATCGACACTGAGTGTTTGAAGCAGACGAAATTCATTGCTCAGCTTTCCGGGATTGTCCACTAGTTCTTGACAGTGGCTGATGAATTTCTTTCTGGTGAACGGTAAGGGAACGGGCGAGCCGGGCATATCAGAATGAAGAAATCTTCGTAATACTCTGAAACAGAACATTGCAACGAATGCGAATTATTATATAAAGCGCACAAAGCAAGAAGACATATTAATATATCTTATCGTATATTCAATCAATAAATGGGCACATTGAAAAAATATAATAAAGATAAGATACGTGTGAAGAAATATGCGAGTGTGTACACGTTCAAAAAATTTTCTCGTTTCTCTTTTAATTAAATCCAAAGATGAGTTTTATGTGTAAATCCTGCACCATTTTATTAAACGTGGTGTATCGTGAGCGTTTCTTTCTTCTACTTTTGCTATCATTCAGGAAGCCTTATTATTCCGTTCTTATTGAATATTCAATCGCATTACGTTTGACAAAGGCTAATCTACTGGAAAAAAACAAGACTTTCGTACAAGCTATATCACAATAAAGTAATATTATATACAATAAAATACGTGATAAAAGATTAATCTGTAACACACGTAATGATATATTAACAAAATAAATTAATTTATTGTATTTTTTCAGAAACTATGTAAATTGAATTTTTTAAAACTCTATTAATAGACTTTCTAAAAAATAAAGTTTTAAAAATTCTACTTAATAGAGATTTTTAAAAATAAAATAAATTAGTAGGCCTTATTCAGTCTAGATACCTTATACGCGAAAAGAACAGTTTTGCTAAAATATCTAAAAATTCAACTAGATGTAACTGTGACAATTTTTTAGAGCATCAAAACAATTACGTAGGACGCTCAAGTTGATTGCTAGGAAAACTACTTGCAGCATCGCTCATCATGCTTGAACATTTCTCATAATTATTTTGATGATCCAACAAAATTATTCTCCAGTCTGTATCCAGCTACATTTTAAGATATTTAAGTAAAACCGTTCTTTTCGTGCATGTACATTGTACATGAAGCGACGAAGATCAGAAGAGTGATCGCTGATTAGATTTAACGTTTCCGCTAACGCGTTTGACGAGTGCTGTCGAAGAGTATCGTGCAGAAGTGCGCAATAGCATCCGCGTTTCGTATAGACATATCTTTCCTTCGCCGGCGTAGCGTGGGCAGAGCTCATTCATATAATAGGTGAATAACGAAAACTTACGCAATGAACATACGCGCCTGGCTAGAGACGGATCCAAGGACTCAATTTTCTTCTGAAGATTCGAGTCATAGCCGAACACGACGATCACCGCAACGCGATATCTTACTTCTGTCCGAATTCACGTCTCTCGCGCACGCTTTAAGAATATACTTCACGTAGCAATTTAAAAATACACTCTCGACTCTCCGAGAAGCTCGACGACGTTTGAGCCTTCTCGTCTGAGCACCGAGCCCGCAACGTACTGTATATCCTAGCATGCGATAGACGCGCGTGTATCGCGCGACCTTGCTCACGCGCTTTAGCTATAGTTCTCTCTTCTGAGTCATACAATAAATATCGATCATTGTTCATAAACGCACGTACACCTGTCCGGTGCGTTTCAGGCGTCTACGCGCGTGTAGGCATCGACAACCGCGTACGCCGTGATTTCGATTGCTATCGTCGCGGCTCTCCGCCTGAAAAAAAATTTTTTTCAGCGACCACAGAAATCTTATCTTATCTCATTTCGCTGTTACGCGGTGTAGAATGAATTCCAATTATCCTTCGTCGAGATTTATGAATCGACATCGTTGCTTCCAATCGAGATACAAGACCCTATGTTGATGTGTTAATGGCTTTTTTTTTATCTATCATGTATGTTAAACGACGCTCTAGACGCTCAATATTACTGCACAATACGCTCAGCTAACAAAGATACATAACTATAACTATTATATAACATGTAATGAACATGTATGTTACATGCAATGTACATATTCATTACAAATTATATGTTAGTTACATATATCTATGTTTGCTATAGGTTTGAATATTGCAAATATTGATTTTCTGGTTGTATTGCATTTAATACAATTTAAAAAAGAGAAAGACTAGTATATAATATGATTGATTTATATATTCAGATCTAATAGGAATTAAGGTCAACAATAGAAAGTTATTGCAAAGTTGCATTTTTCATTAAACGCAGTTATTATTTCAGTACTAAAGATCTTGCTATAACCGTATACTGGCCTTTCTCGATTTTGATTGTATTATATACAAATCGTGTTCTTGGTTCTAATATTAATTATTGTATATTGAATATGTTTTGAATTGTTTAGAAAAATATTGTACAATATTATTGAGCCATTGTCCAAGGGCCGTTTTACAATAATGAAATCGTGACTTACATGTGCGGTGAGCATTTTCGCACGAGCAACATCATCGTCACCACTATCCCCAGGAAAAGAATGCAAAAGACAGCTCCGATAACGAGAGCGACATTTAGTTCTGCGTCTGAGATTGCAAAAAAAAAAGAAATAGGGAATAGATGAAATAACATGTATTTTTTGTTCTTCTGTTACGTAAGATATTTGCATTACACGAGCGACCGTTTGTCGATCGATGATTGCAATTCAGGTACTCACTCGTTTTTATCGTGAATATCTCAGAATCGGCGTAACCACCATTAGTGAACGCCCTCATTCTAACGTCGTACCATGTGTCCGGATTAAGTGGCCCATTGCAGTACACCTGTCGGTCGGTGTTGGATGAGATCTTTTTGCAGTCGGTGTCCTCGCCGATCATGTACTTGACGGCTTTCATGTGTCCGTAATCCTTGATGTGGTTCGCTAAACAGAGTCGTTAAGTTTAATGATACACGCGTCATACGGGGTTTCGGGTTTCAGCGCTTCATAAACAATCGTCCTACATCTAGGTATGCAACTTAATTCTCGGCCTCTAACTTCAATCGATGACGGTACCTTTGAAATTCATATATTTTCAATTGAAAAAAGTGCCGCTAAAGCACAGGAAATGATTTGTACGGCTTTGGGGGAGAATGTTCTTTCTTATAGTACCTGTAAAAAGTGATTCCAGTGGTTTAAGAGTGGAAATTTCGATTTTCATGATGAAGAATGTCCGACAGTCGAACAAAGTCGAAGATGAGAAATTAGAACAACTTTTAAAAGAGAATTTCTGTTGCACACTAAGTAATTATTCGATTTTTTATAAATTAATATCAAAAGTTCAGTGAAAAAAGCCGAGAGAATTAAGTTGCGCACCTATCTACGAGCATATCACCTACGATAAGGATTCCATTCCTTTATGGTCGCTTGATACGTGATCGTGAAATCGTTCATCATCGCTTCTTCCCAGGAGGACGCATTGGGCCAGGACTTGCTCTTCAGATCGAACCGCGTGTTCGACTGTACTTTGTTGTGTCCCTGCTTCGCCACCATGATCGCGTAAAACCTGATATCACCGCTGGTATTGGGGAACGTGGGCAATAGAATAGCGGCGGTCGTTGTAGTACTGTGCGCCTTCGGATCCAGAGTGATTGTTTTAATATCTGAGTCCTTAGGCTGTGGTGGTACTGCAACAGAATTTTCTTGATTAGGAAATCACGAAAAAACTGAAGAGAAAATTATTATGTTTTATATTACGTATATTTTACCGTTTTTTTTTCTTACATGGAACAATAACTACAAAACTCTAGAATTTACTTTAAACGATTTATAATTTGCGTCAGACTTTAGGGTGGAATGATCAAAAATTGATAATTGCATTTTATTATAAAGATGTACTTTGAGATATATTTCATACAAGGTTGGGAAGTAGTTAAAAAGTTAAATTATAATAATGTTAAGAATTTAATAACTTTTAATTTAACTTAGTTAATTTTTAACTTTACCAGTTATTTTTTTAAAACACAAACTTTAACTTGTTAACTTTTTTTAATTAAAAATTTACTTACGTAAAAAAATACTTATAAAAAATTAAAGTAAATTGTACATATAGAAAAACAGTAATTCTTGTTAATTTAGTTTACAAATAAAATAATAATTTTTTCGATGATCTATAAAGATTATTAATGAGAATTAGTCACACTTACTGCCGGCAGGATATACCACGGTTTGGCTAACTGGTTGTCCGAGTGTATCAACGTTCTTGACTTTGGTAGATATCGTGAAATTATAAATATATTCTCCATTCAACTCGTTAAGATTTATCCAGCACATGTAATCGTTGTAAATGTAATTCGCACATTTATGCTTCACGAAAATCGAATGGGGTTGATATCCGATTCTGATACCAAGACCCGATATGTTAAAGAATTCGAGTTCACCATTTAATGAACATGGCAAGCCCCATGTTAGAATCGTATTCAACACGTTCGTGTTGTTTAAATTTTCTTTAATCGTGATGGACGACGAATTGAATTTCGAAATTGCCCCTGGAACTGAATAATCAGAATATTCAATGTTAAAATAATTGAATTTTTAAATAATCTTCGTATACGTAATTAAATAAATATTTTACTAATAACAAAGCTAATTATTTATTAACGAATGCACTTTTAGTTCAAATTATTTGCATCAAAATTTTATTTTATTGAAAAAATAATATACAAAAAAATGGCTTAATGTTTCAAATAATCAGTTAGGAATAATCTTGCGTTACAAGTGAATGAAGTAAAGGGTTAAAAAATAAAATGTGTACCTCCGCTACTGCTTGAAAATGTTTTAGGCTCAGTTTTATTGCCCCATCCTTCTTTTGTTTTCGCTCTTATCCATACTTCATAATTCATGAACGACTTTACCTCATGATAATCATATTCAAACACGCTTCCGTTTACAGTAAATTTTATAGGATGATCAGGTTCTTTGCGACACCAATTTGGAATTGGGTACTGTGGTTCCCAATCGATTATGACTTCAAACTCTTCTAAATTACCGGGCAAATAATCCGGTTCTCCCCAAGATAAAGAGAATTGCGAGTCCGTGATGTTTTTGACGGAAAATTCAGACGGCGCACCCGGCGCTAAAATTACAATTACGATACATTAGCTAAATTAATAAACATTAAATTAATCATGAATTAATCAATTAAACTAAAATATTAATGAGAATAGCGCGTGCGATTACCGGCCTCCAACGTTGTGGCATTGACTCCCTCACTTAAATCACTGTGTCCTGCACTATTAACGGTGCGCGCCCAGCAAGTGTAACTCGTGAAAGGACTTAATTCTTCTACAGTTGTATTTAGTAGGACGGTAGGATCCTTAGCAATTTCGGGATCTATTCTCATCGAGGACACGCGATTCTCAGGCGTGTAGCCTTTCCCCATTTTCTCTGTATAATTGCATCTCGTTATTATTGATGACAACTCGCAATAATTGTCGTCTTTCGGTATCGTCCAGAGTATTGTCAGGCTGTTAATACTTGGCGGTATTCCTGGAGTATGTGTGTATGGTGGCTTCGTTTCTGAAATGTCAAAAAAATCTTTTTCATCAAATTTAATCTTCGATCATAGAATGAACATTGATGAATCCGTTAACATCGGATTGTATATCGTATGTGATATGTAGGGAGAAAAAAATAGGCAAGAAGTTTAACAAGAAAAGGTCCCTCGGAAATTCAAAGAATTATGAAACTTTGATAATACATAGAGAATATCCTGCTATGCAGTAAACTTTTTTTGCTGCCCAAAATCATCCTGAACAGCTAAAATCATTACTAAAAATTGGCCCATTTTTCATTTTTTTGTTATTCAATAACAAATGCAGTAACAAAAGCAGTTATTTATTATTCAACAATAGTATTATTTAACAAAAAAAATAAAATAAAATTTAGAAGAGAAAAATTAATTAAATTCAATTCAATAGAGAAAATTTACTACTTTTAATAACATTTATTGATTAGAAAACTTATCAAAACATAATTGTTTAATAATAAAATAAAAATAAAAAATGGACAAATTTTTCAGAGGTTGATTTTATTGCTTCTGAGTAATTTTGCGCAGCAAAAAAAATAATTTATTACACATCAAGATGTCCTCTTTATATTGCCAAAGTTTAATAATTTTTTGAATTTTCGAGATAAGGGCCTACTCTAGTAAATTAATTTTGCTTACTGTACTGAAGCGTGGTGTTGGAGTCGTTTATGCTATCCCCCTCCTGGTCGTCCTGATTTACAGCGTTGATATACACCCAATACTTCTTACAAGCATGTAAACGCGAAATTATCAAACTCGTATTCGTAGTATTGACGGTTTGCTTATCGGGATCCGTAGTTATCGTAGTTATCGTATAATGCTTCAGGCAGTTTGTGCCAGACTCCGGTGGCTTCCATTCAACACTCAGCGAAAAATTGCCTCCTATTACACGGAGGGACTTCGGCGCCGACAATTCTGCAAATTATCCATGTGTCAGAGACGGATTTGCCGAGGATCGAGAAAGATTGTTCTGGAATTGGCGGAAAGTAATCATAAACGCAGCATGCACTCAGACGGAACTTTAATTCGGAACCGATTATTCACGAAGAGATGTCGAAGTTTAACAAAGGACGATGGATAAAATGGGTCGATTTTAGCCCCCCCAAGTGATAAGTAAAAGTAATATGTTTTTTTTATAGTGTTTGAGCTGCTGAATCTGATCCTGATCTTTAAAAAATTTTAATTTGATTCGGGATAATATTAAAAATTAATATATGAAATATAAGAAGCAAGGTTGGATAATTAAAAGTTAACTTAGTTAATTTTATATGATTTAATTTTTCATTTTAACTAGTTATTTTTTGAAACATAAATTTTAATTTATTAACTTTTTCAGGAAAACACGAATTAATACATTCGTAAAGCTTAACAATTATAATGTACTAGATGTTTAATAACTTTATATGATTCTAATACGTAGGGGAGAGTGGGGTAAATCGGACCGTGTTCCAAATCAGATCTTTTTAATTTAAATGAATACGGTTAAGCAAATTTGCGTGCCATTTATAATGTAAAGTCTTTATAAGACACCGAACATGTGACAGCAGTTTGACAGTTCTCTGTCATAACATTCACAGAATAGACGCGAATATGTATTTTCAGTCATCGTGCGAAAATTTAAAAAAAAAGAAAATCCTTGTTTATTTTTTTTTTAAGTGTTAAAAATTTGAAAGATAATTGATTTAAGATAATTAAAGAATGTAGAATTCAAAAATATCAAGCGTTTTGTGATCACTTTTGTAGTTTATTGTAAAATTTGTTCCAAAGTTTAAAAGAACCCATGTCCAAATCAGACCTTTCTTTGGGTGTCCAAATCGGACCTATATATACTCGTGTATGCCATAGGAGAAAACCTTTTCACGATTTATGTTTGTGTTTTTTTTTGGCTTTTTAGTGAAAAATGGACCGCACTTATAAACGAAAAACAAACACAATAGAAATACAAGTCCTTCAGCTTGCTGTTCTCGATATAAAAAATGAAAAATCATTAAGCTGACCAGATTANAGATTTGGTCCAAGGAACATTAAATCAGTAAAATATCATGAGTCATCAGACTCAGATTAATTGAGTTTTTTTTATTTCAATTCTAATAATATAAACTGTCAGTAATTTCTTGTCTGAATAAAATTTTTATGCTTGACCGCCAAATTACTCGTTTTTACTCAATTCTAACAAAAATACATTAAAAAATTCTATCTAAAAATCCATAAAAATACGAATGTCCGATTTGTACCATGGAGTGGTCCGATTTGGAACCAGTAGTACCAAATCGGACCGGAAAAAACGTTTTTACATTTTCCTTTATAGTTCAACATAGATGAGAGATACGTCAAAATGGTCTTAAGCAAAAATGAAGGCAATTAAATTAACTTTCCAACGACACCTTCAGTTTTATGATCGGACTTTATTTGTGTTTTATAGAGCAAAAACTGCAACTAGGTCCGATTTATCCCACTCTCCCCTATACTTTACAATAAATTAACATTTTTTAAAGGTCAGAATCAGATTCAGCAGCTCAAAAACTACAAAAAGAACATATCGTTTTTATATTTCGGGGCTAAAATCCGTCCATCGTCCTCTGTCTATCAATCTTTCTGGAACAAATTAATCGCAAATTTCACGAGCATTCTACCCCGTGTCTTTCGTCACGTGTCTCTCCATCTCTACCAATTCCAGTTTAAGCTTAAGCTTACTCGGCGAAGCTGTCTTCGCGGTCTGGTTTACGCCGACGGATTTCACGGACGGCGTCACCGTTTTGACGGTGAAGTTATACTCCGTGCATGGCTTGAGATTATTGGCGGTGTATTCCACGATGTGGACCGCGGTCTCGTTGCAAAATATCCCGTTGCACTGGACAATCAAATAGTTGGATATGCATTTCACGTGCTCCGTGGGCGCCTGCCAAGTTAATTGGATAGTATCGACACTGACGGTGTGCGCGCTCAGGGAGACAACGTCTCCGATTTCCGGAACTAAAGAGAATCAACGTGATAAGGATGTTTGTTAATCAATCTCTTGTTCCAATGAACCTTCAGCTTCAATAAAGTCGGAGCAGGCCTCTAGACGTTCAATGTTACCACTTAGTATATGTCTTAGGATATTTGTGATGCGAAATTTCTTTTCTTTGCAATATTAAGAACACATCTGATTAAACAACATCTTTATCCCTCTCCTAAAAATAGCTTGGCATTTAGGGGACAGTGGCCTCAGTTCGTGCCGGTTTTTCGACCAAGACCACGAAAATGTATTCTAAGAATGACGAATGACCCATCTTGTGTAAAATGATTACTTTTTCTGTACCAAGAAATTATTTTTTCTTTATTTTTAACTAATTCTCATTAATATTGCAAGGATATATATTTCATAAACTATTTAAAAGTACTGGGATTTTAATTTTTTTAATTACCAAAATGTTTATTTTTATTTTCTTTTATTTTTTTTCACAAATGTTTCTTTTAATTGGTTGTAAGTTTTTCATAACTTTTAAAACTAGATGAATCGTGATCCACATAAGTTTGCCAAATCTTGGTCTAGAGGAATATTGTACAATATAATTGTACAATATTATTGAACGTCTAGGGGCCGATTTACTCTTAACAAGTCAATTGTGCACTCACTGTCGTGATCCGTTGTGTCTGTCAGAGAGACTCCATCAGACTCCCAGAGATTCTCGATAAGGATTTTCACTTTAAACGTGTACTGCGTACACGGTTCGAGTTCGGTAGCGTTATGATAGGTAACAGTCTCATTCGTCTGAGTGCAGTTTTTGTCACATCTCTCGATGGAATATATTACTGACACGTTTGGCATTGACACATTGCACGGGGATTCCCATGAAAGACTGATCCAGTATGTGCCTGTACTATGCGTCAAGTTAATTACCTCCCTAGTTTTTTCTGAAAATAAAATTGCAAAATATGACTGCACAAAAGAAAAGTACCGCATGGAGTAATGACTTTTCCAACGATTCTCAGCGCGATAATTTATTATTAAATTCTATAAAAAAAGAAACAAAGAAAAAATGTTATTATATGTTATTGTATGTGATATATTTTCTATAATTTTCTATTGATTAATAATTATTTTCTGCTTCATTTATCGCGTCTACTCAAAAAGAATGATTTTGCTAAAGTATCTAGAAATTTAATTAGATACAGATCTGAAAATAATTTTGTTGGACCATTAAAATAGTTATGCAAGATGCTCGAGCATGATGAGTATATCGCAAAAAGTTTTGATAGTCTAACAATTGCATTAAGTATCTTACATGATTATTCTTCATAACATTTTTTAAATATTAAAAAAACATTTAAAAAACACTGCTGATTGGGTTGATTTGACATTCAAACATTAAAAGCCAAACACTCCTTATGGAAAAATACTATTAGATACGCGAAAAAACTATTGCAAATTATTGAAAAACTTTTGAATCCAATATTGTTCCATAACACTTAATTCCAATTTTTTTCAATACTTTCACGCGTCCAATAGTATTTTTCTATAAGAGACGTTTTTATATTCTATCTTTCTATTATTCTAATATATTTCTGTTTCTATATTATTATAACATTTAGATTCATTGGTGCTTCTATACATCCATGGAAAGAATGATTTTGCTGAAATACTAATCTGAAAATAATTATGGCGTTAAAATACTTGGATATTTATGATAGAACATCAAAATTTTTTGCAGCAGTATTATTATGCTTGAGTATCCTATATAATTATTTTGAGAGAGATGATCCAATATGAAATTGTTTTCTAATCTAGCTAAATTTATAGATATTACACACATAGTAAAAGCATTCTTTTCACGTCCAATAATGTCCACCAGTAATTTCTTTTTGCTAACACTATCAACGTTATTTTAGCATTAGTGCTTTCTCTAATGGATATTGGTTTTTAAAGTGAATCCTTTAATCTCGTAGATCAGTGTTTTTCTCTCTCAATCTTTCTCAAGTTTTTGCGACACATTAAATAATGAGTCAAATTTGTCGAGGGATACTATTAATTAATTAATTCATTCACACATACATAATTTTCTATTATAATATACTTATCTTTTATCATATCGCAAATACGACATTCAGTAATAAAAAGTAAAGTTTTAAAGTTTTCATTTTTTAATTATTGTTTCAAATTGATTTTACTGCATTGATATATCATTTTGAATAAAATAAAAGTAAACACAATGCAATTTAAATAATTCTTTTTACCTTCTCTAAAATTTTTGCGGCACACTTAAAAACTCTTTGCGACATACAGGTTGAAAAACTTTGTCTTAAATAATTAATTCTTGTATTAGTAGGATCATTTTAATTACCGTTTGCGTTTACTGGCCACGAATCACAGATTGCTGTACTCTCAGTGGAAGTCACGTCGAATACAGTAATGCTATAGACATTCATGGTTGATGAGTACTTATCGTCACTGGAGACCAACTGGGAAACAGTCGTTAGGGGTTCGACGGTAGATCCAAAGATAGACGTATCGATCTTCGTGAAATTATTCTCCGTAGATCCAGAATCGTAGATCATCTCGAGGTTCTCCGTTGAATATCCAGTATCATAATGCGATTCGGTGGACAAGGAGATCGTCGTCTCTTTCGACGTAGGTGCGTCATTGTTGCAAAGCGCGTAGAGGAAGCGAAGAGCGAGAACGAGCAATAACAGGCGTTTTTCAACGATCATGTTCTAATGAACGCTGCAAACAGAGCAAAACTGATCACGCACGTCCCAACTGTTGCAAAATATCTTAACTTCGGTATCTTAACACGAGAATTAAAAATCAGCCGCGAAATCGATGAAGTCCCGCTTAGTGTTTTAATTTTTAGAAAAATAAAATCGAGGAAAAATCAGTTTTTTTCAATTTTTTTCTAAAACAATACAGAAAAATCGGTTACAATAATAAGGTACTAGTGTTTTTAATTTTCTGGAAAATGAAATCCAGAAAAAATGGTTTTTCCATTTTTTCCGAAAAATATGGAAAAATACGACTGATACCTTTACTCTTGATACATTACTTATTTATTAGATCTCTTAAATGTTAAAGAACTCTTAAAACCATTGGCATAGAGGACAATAAAGAGGAAACATTGTCTTAAAAGAAAAAAATCCGAAAAAAACGGTGATAAAAATCGAAAAAATCTATTTTTTCCCCAAAATTTCCAAGAATTTTTCCGAGCTAAGTAAAATACTAGTCCCACTGAAATCAAAATTCACATTGCAGAAAGCATATAAAACTCCTAAGGCACATTATATTATCTATTTAATCACGCTACAATAAAATTATTCAAGTTTCAAATACTTTGGGAATATTTCTACTAGAAAAATATTTCTACTTGAGAATAAAATAAATTTCTATTTCAACTACGAAACTTTTACATGACTTCAAGTACAATTTTCTCTTGCAGCGAGTCACGATACAATAAAAGTTTTTCAAGTGTCTTCGCTAATACAAGAGGCAAAGATTTCTATTAAAATGAAGTGCATCCCGGTTAACACAGAGCGGAAATGGTTTGGAAAGCTGTGATTTACAACGGTCACTTCCTTTCACGCCCGTCCGAAGGATCACACGCGTCATCGTTCAAGGATGCACTCTTTTTTTTTCTTCGAGAAACTCGTTTTTTTTTCGAACTCCCACCTATTTCCACGCTGGCGAGCGAAAGTTTACTTCCGTCGAATTTGAATTTGAAACTTATAAGGATGTAAGTAAAAATTGCGAAGCTACAATTTAATGATTCGCCCGACACCTTCGAGAAAAATCGGCTTCGAATCAAAGTAATCTGCCATTACGTATTGCGTCATCAAAATATATATATTATACAGAAGCAATAGGTGGGAGAAAGTTTAAGGAGTGGTTCTAAATGATAAAATAAGACAAAAATAACAAAATAAATACTATATTATAAAACGCAATTTTACATAAGAATCAAACAAAAGATTAAATAAGTACTAAACCAATAAAAGAATTATGCTTAAATTATATACAAATATTAAAACGTATATAATAATGGAATAATCTATAAAATTTTTAAATTTTCAGTAATACCTTTGAGATGTGGCACATACATCCTTAAGAATATATAGATCATACCTCAAAACATTACCAAAAATATAAAAATTTTATAGTACATTCTAGTATTACATTTGAGTATTTGTGTAAAATTTAAGCACAATTCACTTATTGGTTTAAAAGTTATTTAATTTTTTGTTTATTCTTGATTCTTATGTAAAATCGCAATTTGCAAATTTAATACAGAAGTATCATTATCAATTAAATTAAAATTTTTACATATACTAATAAAACTAATCAATATTCGTACAAAAATTCATTTAGATCCACTTACTCGTTAAAAAATCATTTATTTAAAACTGCAGCAAAGTGTAGTAATTTTCGCTGCAAAAACCATTATAAATCAATTTTTCATTGTATTCTTCTTTGCAGCTAATTTCAGAGCCAAAATTCGGGCATTTGCAACCAAAATTTTTTGTTGATTAGGAGAAGAAAGAATAATCCTAGAGAAGCCTTCAGTATTTAAATTTCGATAATTTTTAGCTCGTACTGTATAGCCAAAACATCCTCAATCGCAATTTTATTATTTTTAATTTTCGTCTCATTTTATCATATAAAAGCACTCCTTAAATTTTCTCCCACCTGTTGCCTTACACCTTGTACATTGTACATCGACACTGATACCGTCGTCGATATTCAACTGATGCAATGTATATTAATATCCGTTAATCCGGAGCGGAAATTACCGGAGGCGAAAACCTCGCGAAGCGTCACATGCTCTTTGTCTCTCAACACCGGGGTTTCCACTAGATTACGAAGGCTACAACAACACTGCCGATAATTTGTTGGTAATACCACGGTGCGATATTGTATCGGTTCGCAAGTCTCTCGACGACTGTTTGGAGAACGTCAGTAACTCGTTCGCCGTTGTTGTCGGCTACGCTTTCGATAATCATTGCCCAACTCAACCGCGCTCGTTGAGAGGCCTTCCGCCCGGTTGGCTGCTTGTCGCCGCTCTGGTAGTTGATATCACTGATAACGGCTAGAGTCCACTCGTCCGAGAAGAGTGCACTCTTTTGCGGCCACTTTATTAATCAAATACAAGCGCCGTCCATCCGATCCCCACGACACATACAATTTTTTTTTTTACGTTCTCCACCGCCCGCGGGGAAAGGACGGCGGACAATCACCGATTTTTCCATTCCGTGCCCGATAATCTAGCGTTCCGATGCAACTAAATCCGCGAAATATCGAGTTGCACATCGTCTTTTCCCATTCGAAAAACAGAAGGGTCGTCATTTCAGAACGATCCTTTCGCGATCAAGAAAATTAAATGAATTCTCACAAAGGTGTCTAATGCAAAAATTACTTCCTCTGAGAGATGTAACTTTTGCATTTACATCGGTAATTTCATGGTTTTTAGAAACTTAAATTTTCCTTATTTTCGTTATTTAATTATATATATATATATTATATATATAAAATGTGTGCTGTTCGATTATTTTTATTCATCTTTTTCAAAGAATTTTTATTTTTTTTTTATAGTAGATAAACGATTGAATCGCGCTTTTGATCAATAATGTGTTATTTGTGCAATTTAATCGATATTCGTCTTTGCGGAAAAAAAACACCGACTTTTGTAATTTAATAATGCAAATGATTATCAGCGAGTTTTTTTCGCTTTGCTTGCTACACAATGCAAAATATACAATACGAAAAATATCGCTAAATATAACTCGAAGTTCCATGGTTATCGCATTTTACGGAAGCTTACAATTTTATCAGAAATAAAAATCAGGTCTCCGTATCAGTAAATCGTTTCTACAAGTTACGAGCAGCATTATCGTTCGTCATTTATCAATTACGCTTATCTCTGTTGTTCTAATCGTTTTTATTTGTTTCTTACTTTTTAACATTGTTACTTTTGAAAAACTTTTCGAATTTTGTCTTTAAGACAAAATTCGAATAGATGACAAAACTTTGGTCTTTGTTTAATTTTAATATGTAAGTATAATGAAATTCCAATTATTCTCTATGGAGAAAATTAAACAAAGACCAAAGTTTTGTCATCTATTTAAAGCAAAGCAACAAAAACCTTTATTTTTAATCGGTTATAATTATATAAACAATTAACATTTAGCTCTTTATCCTTGTTCTAAATTTAAATAGTGAATCCTGAAGCTTTTACACTAATTATCTATTAAATTTATACATATAGGATATATTGTATATAAATTTTGTGTTAAATAATTTTATATCAGATGTAGAAATATAAGCTGAAAGCATTCCTAACGCGATGCTCGAAACAATTTTACATCAGAGTCTCAAACTACCCATCACTATCTCCGGTTCTCGAAACCAAGTTCGAAGCACATTCATCATTTCAAACTTACCTGAATACGTTACTCCATCGATGCTTGTCCGGAAAGCCTGCGAAGAAACAAATCGTGGAATATGCGCGGTCGTTAGGCAAATTTCACAAGGATCACAAGCGTAAAAGTGCGAAAAAAGGGAGCAAAAGACTAAACGCGGGTCCTCGGCACCACTGGCATCTGCTTACGAAGCGGAACTCGAAACCATGTGCCTCTTCAAAGCGCAGCGACCGCCACCGGACTGCCCCCACAAAGATCGTTGGAAATAGCATGGCTGTGGTGTGCCTGCTCGAGCTTAGTAGACCTCGGGTAGGACCCACGCACACATACACACAGACGCACAACCTACACGCAAACGCGATCCCCAAAGAAGCATCCGTGAACCGGATCCAGGGTCCAGCCACATCCTTTATCGCCTACTGTCGCGTGACACGTAGTCCCTTACCTACCACATACTTTTTCGAGGGCTTTTAACAAACCTTAGCAGGTAGTTACTAGGTGGAATATAAAGCCAAGAATTCGAGCGAAAATATCTCGAATTACTCACTTAAAATATATCAGATCATCATGATATGTTATCGCTAAACTGCGTGATATTATTTTATATTGTTTCTTCATTCCCCTTCTTTGTTTTTTAATACCAATTATAATCATTAAATTAAAATTTTACTCTAAAGCATAAAAACACCTGTTGCTGTGAAAAGCTATTATATATTATTTTATAATTATTATTTGATAAATATATTTTGTAATATAATAACATTAACGTGAGTGTATGTACGTGTTCTTTCTGCGACATAGCGATAATGAAAGCTTTATCTCTTTATCGATATGTTTCTCATATCAACAAATTCATGTACTTCAAACGTTATCAAATATTTATAACGCCGTAAGATTATATAAACATTTATCGAAGTTTTAAGAAAAAGGTCTCGAATTAATTCCAAAATTGCGTCGCATTTGAAAAATTGGAGGGCATTTATTACTCGTCGCAAATGTGATGAGTGAAAAACAAATATAGAGGAAGAATGGAGGAATAATAAATCAATTTCATAAAATTATTTTTTTTATTGCAACGAATATACATTCGAAAAATGTATCGTATCAAGTATGACTTAGTACAGTCTCTGTGGCGGTCCCATAGTGGACTTGATGTGAAGCGAACGCACATTCTGCCAGTGTTTCTTCAACAGGGAAACGAGGAAGTTTATCGAGAGATGGACATTTTGTACCAACTCTTCGGGTGTCATTTCAACGTGTCCGACGGCTACTGACAGACACAACACCTGTAAAGCAAAAATAAAATTGTTACAGAAAATAATCACGAAGCATATTAAAGAAAAATTTTTAAACTGTTCGAACGACGCACCTTTTTCATTTGGAATTTAATGGTAGCCTTGACTTCATCGATCTTGGCAACCATTGATTCCTGATGAGACAACAGTCCAGGAAATTTACCGGCCTTGTTTAAACCAGGACCGAGGAGACGGGGAATTTGCTTTATCAATGATTCACTAGCCAAGAACGCATCAAATTTTTTTGCTGCAAAAAGTTTACAAACATGTGACAAATATTATTTAATTCCTTAACAGATTAAATTTTATTGAAACATTGATAGCTTCTTTCTTGATAACTTATAGAAAATTTCTAGAGTTAAAACATAACTTTGTAAAAAGAAAACAAAGATTTTTAAAACAAATTTTTTTAATAAGATACGTGTATCGACACGGATTGAGATGCAACGATACGACTCACGTTACTCTCACCTAGTGAAGAATTTTTAATTTCCTTCCACTTGACGACCACTATTGTTTGATTATTAAGCAATAATGGTGCTTTTGGGAAGGATGAGACAATTGTTTCACATAGAAACATATGCAAAAATGAGTTACTAACATACCAAGTTTCTTAACAAGCTTCTTGTTCTTATTAAGTTTTTTTAGCGCTTCTGCATCCATATACGGAATATTATTAGCCTTAGCTTCATCACAGTGCTGCTGGTCACCAAGAACACATACTTGCATTTTTGGTCTGGGAATATTCTTTAACCTAACATAATGAAAATCAATAGCAATCAAAGTTTAAATACATTCGTGTCTCTGTGAATTTAACATGACTATGTGGTCAATATTTCTCTTTGATACAGAATTATATTATTAGAACAGAAAATGCATATATTACACATAATTATAACAAATATATAACGTATAGAGTCCCAATATTCTCAGATTGAAATGTGTTACTACACGAGTTGTTTAGATAATACATGCAAGGAATAAAACATCATAGAATACTGGTGATTATAAACTTCAATTGATATCAGAGTTGGTTAATAACTAGTTAAAAAGTTAATAATTTTTAATTTAATTTAGTTAATTTTAAATGATTTAATTTTTAACTTTAACTAGTTATTTTTGAAACTTTAATTTATTAACTTTTTCTCTAGTCAAAAATTTACTTAGGCATATAAAAGAAAAATATATTCCCTAAAAACAATATTTGTTATTTCATATAAACTTATAATTTACAAATAAAATATTAAATTTGATGATCTATATTATAATTGTTTTAAATAATCTAACTTTAAAAAATTACGACTTTTTAATTTAATATGAATGCTTTTCAAAATAAACTCAAGTTAATTTAATCTTAACTTTTGAGTTCATGTAACTTATAACGTAATTAAATTTTATTAACTTTAACTTAATGTAATTTTTTAAAAATTAATTTACTCAACCCTAATATAATAATAAAAAAAAATATCAATATTAAATTAATATTATTGCACCAGTATATTATATATGTCAATTGACTCAAAAAATTTACATTAAAAAAAATTTTTTTTAACTATTCCCTATTCCATCCATTCCTTCAATAAGGATGATATTTCAAGAATAACTTACCAACAGGATTGCAATCCTGTATAATTTATATAACGGTATAAATACCTCCCCAATTAATTTAAGACCCTGGGTGCAGGTCCGCTAGATAAAATCTAGCTCCCTGACATTGCATGAGGCAATTTTTATAAGTACTCTTCTCGTAATGAAGAATTAAAAGAAAAATGCCTCAAAGTCAGGTAAAAACATACTTGACAGTGCCAGAGAAACGCTTGTCCTTCTGTGGATCATAGTTCTTCAAACCGATCTGCAGTTCTATAGTCTCCAAGAACTTTCTCTTCTTATCTTGCGAGTTTTGGAGCACGGCATTTACGCACTCGTAGAGAGTGTCGCGGGAGACTTTCGATCTGCAATCGGAACGAAATAAAATGCACGTGGAGACTCGTTCTTGCAAGTCCAAAAAATGCTTCCGTATAAACGGCGGGTATTCGAGATAACTCGGCGAGATTTCTCATTATGTATAAAATCTTACGAAAATTAATGCTTCACTTAATTCAACATCAGAATAAAGCGAATCTGTAGAAAGTATTTACAGCTTTTAGAGATTTCAACGCAACATCAATGGTTAGGTTATGTCTTGAAAATCGTGTTACATTAAGAAATATTCCAAAAATAATATGTATTCGTCAATAATTAAAGTTCAACGGGTTTGTTCGCACCTAGACGACAAACTATACGCAAATGATCACGATTATTTAATAGGATTACTTACGTCATTTTACCAGGTGGAGGACGACGAGAACACGTCTAACCTTCTCGACGACAAATACCGGAAAGAAGCGTGTGATCGCGCGCAGGAACCGCGTCACTCGGCTGCACAGATGGCATTGGCGGTTGGCGCTGGCGTCGTTGGCGGTTCGGTAGCTGATGCGACTGGAGTTTATTCACATTCAGGTATTTCCGGAATATGAATGATTTGATATTTTTGATCGTGACATAATTTCCCAGCATATGTAGAATATGCAAAAAAAGCGCGGGAGCGCAATCCTTTCTGCTTTTGCATGTGACTCGGTGTAGGGTGTAGACTACTGTAAACACGTGAGCGGCGTGAGCGAGTGATCCAGCGGACGATACCGCGTGGTTGTCGGCGAAATAGTGGAGGAGTGCCTGGCCCGGACGACGTCGCCAAAGTGCCTGAGGAAGCAGAACCAAGGAGGAGACCACTGGTGTTGGCGAGGTAACCCTCTCATTTAAACAGTAAAGCCACGAGCGGACCGAGCAGACACACTCGCGTTTTGCGGTTGCAAATCCCTTTAGTATTAGTGTGAGTGTCGCGCCCGCCGTTCGGCGATAGAGCGCATACTTTTCGGATTCAGGGGCAAGCAATCTCATGCGCGAGGATGTAGAAGAAAAGATATTGCATCTTATGTATGTTCGAACACATAAATAACACATAATAAGATATATATAATATCAAACAAACGCGAAACTTTTTTTTAACAAAACTATTTCAAAATATAATTAAACATGTACTTAACACAATTTTTTGTTATTTTATAGAACTTTGATAAAATTTTCAAGTATTGTTAAAATATATCTTTTACGATGACTTTATTCAATGACTATGAATTTAAAAAAACATAAGATTACGTAAGTAATAAAAAGAATTTAAAAAACTTTTAACTCTTTATATTTTGATAGCATCTTGAATTTTTTATTACATAACAATGATTATTTTTCTTATTCAGTGATCGTTTCTATTTACATATAAAACATGACACATTCTGCTATATGTAATGATTCTTTATATTAAATTATTATATTAACTATTGTTATACATAAAGTAAATATTTTTCTTGAGTCAAAAATGTAAAAAATTATTAGTATTAAAAATAATTGTCTTTTAAAACGATGTGTAAAGCGAGATATGTTGAATCTTTTATAATAATTTTTCTTTAATTTTTGTTGTGAGGGCATCGCATTATTTTTATACATACTATGAATTCCGTTACGAATCTTTAAATATTTGTTCTACCATATTCTTTTAATGCTAATTTTTGATTGAGAAAATTATTGGCGGCAATTGATCACTGATAATACTAAAAAGCACAAAGATGTGTGAAACTTATAAAGAAGCTTGTTTCCTTTTCAAGAGCGAAGTTCTTTATTTAATTTGAGTTTCTTCTGACGTTGAATATGTAACATGGTTCAAGCAAGATACTGTGCCGCTATTGAATTTTATCAATCTGTATTATACTTATTGCGACTAACTTATCCAACTCTGTAAATATAACATAAATAATCCATGTAGACATTAATCTTGAAATTTATACAATTCTGATTGGAACATTCATTTTATCGACCGCGCTTGACGAGTGCTGCCACCTACG
>QKQZ01017482.1:0-17777 GCA_003595255.1 Solenopsis fugax | reverse complement strand
CGACGGGGTGGGTGCGGGAGGGGGTGGGCCACAGGCCCATCCCTTGCACTCCCCCTCGTGTGTGTGTGTGTGAGTATATGTGTAGTTATTACACGTGCATGGACCATACGACTCGTCAATTTCGCAGTATTTTGTGACTCCAAACCACCACGTGTAAGTGTGTGTGTGTGTGTGTGTGTGTGTGTTTGTGAGTACATGTGGACGTGTGTATGTGAAATCATAACGCTTAATCGTCGATTAAAGTATCAATGTCAATTAAACTTTCATTGACAAAATTATCTGCAATCATATGCTCTTGATTGAAATATGGCCGACCGCCAAATTTAAATAAGAAATTCGTTTTCAGGAGCCAAAAATACATAGGAAAACTATACGTTCATTTGATTTTCGGCTGCTATAGCTTTTCCGAAGTTTTACTATTCATATTAACATAAACATATGTGTGTATACGCGCGCGCGCGCGCGCGTGTGTGTGTGTGTGTGTGTGTGTGTGTGACCCGCAAGCTATGCCTATTTTTGAAAATGACCCTGAGTTTACAAAAGGTTACGTATCACTGATTTACACCATTATGTAATATGTATAGAAATTGAATTGCATATATTTCTAGTATAATACGGAAGAAGAAGTTTGTAATTATATGCGCTTTTGTAATAAATGATCTGTATCATTGTTACAATATTTTAAACGAACCACGTGTATCACAATTTATGCGCAATATGTGCAAATTGATATATAAATATGGAGAATCTTGCTCCTTGAACCTCAAGAATATCATTATCATTAAATAAATTCTACGTCATTTCCTTTATTTAAGTTCGCTAGACTCAGATTTTCTCCGTGCGTCGAAGACGAAGTGCTGTGACTTTTACGTTTCACACTTTTTGGATAAAAATTAAATTATTTTTATTTGGATTTATTGATTTAGACTCGCTATCAAATAATATTTGTATCTTTCTCCATTAACGTTTATTTGCCACCTCGGCTGTAGTTGTACACATTACTTTTTTTGTTTTATTAATATTACTTGTTAACTTCATTCTCTTAAATATGGAAAAAAACACAAATGAGTATATTCCGGCATTTTTTGAAAATCGTTCTATTTTTATTACGGGAGGAACAGGCTTCATTGGAAAAGTGTTAATAGAAAAACTGCTGCGATCTTGTCCCGGTGTGGCAGAAATATTTGTGCTAATACGACCCAAAAAAGGATTAAACGTTAACGAGAGAATTAAGAAAATGTTGAATAACAAGCTTTTCGACGTATTGCGAAGCAAGCAACCATCCAGTTTTGATAAAATCAAACCAATAACTGGAGATATAGCTGCCGAAAACTTAGGATTAATACCATCCGAAAGAGAAATGTTAATTGACAGGGTGTCCATCATATTCCACGTTGCAGCTAGTGTCAGATTTGATGATGCACTCAAAGAAGCGGTTTTCATCAACACTAGATCTACAAGAGACATTTGTATTTTAGCTCAAAGCATGAAGAAATTAAAGGTAAGAGTAACTGCAATTGTGTGTATTTGAATAATTCTGTAGTATATTTTACATAAATTTCATAGCAATTCACATTCAATTATATATTTCCTTCAAAAATATATATTATACTTTTCAAGTTTAATTGTTAAAAATTTAAAATTTTTACTATGTCAGAGAAAAGTAGAAAATGTTATTCAATATATTACGGAAGGTGAATAACTAAAAGTGTTATAGATATAATCATATTGGAAACTACATGCTTTATAACATCAACTGTTTTATTTTATTATTCGACATAAAAGTATATTTTAAGTACACTATTATCAATGAATTAAGAGTTTACGATATATTTCATATTTTATGTCAAAATATGCCACAATAAAGTATAAAATATCGTGAATTATTGAAGAATTTTTTATCTCTATTTTAATATACAGAATAGACTTTGTTTGCTTATAAAATGATTGCCTATAACTTCGTTTATAAAAAATCGTATCGCACACAGCAGATTGCACATAAAAAACTAATACATACAGCTTGCCAATAAACAAATTGCTAGTAAATTATCGCCAAGTTGGTAGCAAATGTGCTTAATATTATCGTGTGTGCAATGCGCTGCGTGCAATATTATCGTATTTGCAATACGTTGTATGCAATATGTTTGTGCAAACAAAGCTGTAAGTAATCATTTTGTACAAACGGGACCTTCCTGTAGAATAATTAGTAGAATCATGTTTTGTAAAAAAAATCATAATAATTTCATTAGAAAAGCAAAGGTGACCTTTAGATCTTCGAAATCTATTTCACATAGTAAAAAACTAACTTCATCGTATGATATTACCTTCAATACCAAAGTTGAAGAAAATAAAAATACTTTGCTTATTTTGTTAGTTTTAGAAATAATAGCTTGTACTATAACACCTTTATAATCCCAGTTGACACAATTTGTAACTACTATATAATTTGGAAATAATACTTTATATAACAAATATTTCATGATGTTTATATCATTACTTGTATCTATTGCTTTGTTTTTTGTTGTATAAATATGCAAATGCTAGATATTATACACATAGGAAGTAATTTTAAACTTTGGAACTATATAGACGTTATACAAAGAGAAGTTAAACATATATAATAAGCCCTACATAAGTGCTACAATATTCCTAGAATATTATTTCGAGAATATAACACTTTTTAATATTATAGGAATATTTTATTAATGTTATATGTTCGCTTTATATAATATTTGTGGTATTTCAATATCTATGGAATATTATAAAAATGTTCTACAAATATTATTTTTGCCCAAAAATTAATGTGAATTACAATGCATAAAATATTCATAAACTTTATAATTATTATATTTAAAAGCTATAATATTCCCGATAATTTAAAATATTGAAATAATATTATTTACCTCTAATACAATATTCATATAATATTTATATAATATTATCAGGAGTGGATATATAACCATTTTTTATTGATATTAAATAATATTTCAGAAATATTATTAATTATTAAATAATATTATAGTGCGCGCATGCGCGCGCGCTTATAGGCAGATAATATAAATATACTATCATCGTTACTTAAAAAAAAAAGCGAAAATATAATATAATTACAACATCGCTGCAACTTTCGTGTTATACAAAATGTGATACCAAACCTTATAACTATTATTATATAATGGACGTACTATTTTATAATTGAATATGAATTGCTACATAACTGTGTCGATTGGGAATAATTCACGTTGTATAAAATAAACGGATAAATAGGATAAGCAAAATTCATATATCTGTATATAAATATACCGTATGTGAATATAATTTCTATATAAATAAAATTCGTCAAATTTAATTAGCAAACCTAAAACTGTAAAGCACGAAATTTTTTTTAATAAAAAGAATTAATTTTAGTTTAATATTCAATACTATAAAACATATTATAAAAATAGCCAATGCAAAGCATACTAATTAAATGCATCCATATAGTCTCAAAATAAACTCTCAAAATAAATAATATCATTAGATTTAATTTGCATAAATAATTCAAGGTTCTATTACACGTCTCATCAACATACACTCAAACTGATAAACGAATAGTGGATGAAATTGTATATCCTTCGGATATTGATTGGAGACAAATGATTAAAATAAGCGAGTCTATTGATGACTATTCTCTGAAGATACTGACAGCAAAGTAAGTATATAAATGACTCATAACATGTGTCATACCATTGCATTTTAAAATACGTTTGCGTTTTTAGATGTTTAGGAACGATGCCAAACACCTATACCTTTACCAAAAGATTGGCTGAGCAAGTGATAAGCGATTATTCCGAGTCATTGCCATGTATAATCATTAGGCCTTCGATAAGTAAATGCTTTTATTTACTTACATTATTTATTTACGTATATTTATTTTTATTAATCAATTATCCTGATTTGACGTTCTTATTAGAATGTTGTTGTCTGATGTACGGGTTTTAATCTTATCCAAAAGTATTAGGTATTTGCACATTTTAAAATATTTTTAATTGGATGGAATTTAAACAAAAATTAAAATATGAATTATCCTTTCTTTCAAGAACTATTTAAACTTATATAATGCATGTAACATATCATTAAGAAATAATACAGACAAAAGAATTCCAGATCAATGAAAAAGATATATGTATGTCTAATACTTTTGGCCAACACTTTGTATTTAGGAGTTTATAAAAGAAAATAGTAATAAGATATTTTATTGAAAAATACAAAAATTCTTGTAACATTTTCTGTTATAGATTAATATATTACATTATTGTAATTATATATAGAAGAGAAGAAAGTATTATGGCTACTGTGGACACACACACACACACACACACACACACACACACACACACACACTATAGTTAATCCTATTATCTTTGTTATTAAGTGACAAATTCTAACAATTGTTTATGGAATTATTTATTTAATAGCCCGTTTTTCAGTAATGTTAATACACAATAACTGACAATTGTTATAAGGCATTTTTATTATTGAGCACATTGAAACTTTTTCAATGTACATTTTATCACTTAATTACACATACTTCTTCATTGTTTTTAAACTTGAACGTATTATCACATAGATGTACTAGTACACTCGAGTATATTTTTGTTATTTAACTTTCTATTCGGCTGTACACATTTCGAGTTACGCAAAGTTAAACAATAACATGGGATTTTGTTAATATGGTTTTTCAAACAAAATTTTCGTACTGAAATGTTTCTTCAATAAATCGATTGTCACTCTAAAGTGCTGTGTTCAGAAACATTAGAAATATCAATTTTATGCTTGTTGTTTAATATTAAATATCTATTGAATGTTAAATGTTTAATGTTATATAATAATATCTCTAATGATATCTCTAATGTTTCTGAATGCAGGAAAATTCTAAACGATTAATTAAAATGGAAAATTAAAAATATATAATTTTGTAACAAAAATTGTGTTTTTAAAATCAATTTTCTAAATTTATTTTTGCGCTAGCCATATTATAGTCCCTTTATTTCTTCCATCGATTATGCAAGGCGTCACATTTTTATAAATCACATCCAAACAATATAAGTAATAAATGTTCCATTATTTTGAATTGGTTAAACACTTTGACGAATCTAATCATTCAAGTTTCAATATAAAATATTGATTAGTAAAGGGATTCTAAAGTCTGTCCTGTTTTACCAATTAAACGCAATAATTTTGTAACAATTTTTAACATGTATTATTTTTACAGATTTGAAAATCCTACTCCAGAATTAAAGTATATGCATTAATACATGTTTGCAGTATGGGCCTTATGCAAAGAACAAAAAAGTTTTTATTTCAAATTTTTTGTTAATAATTAATATTTAATCAGCTTTAAATTAAATGCTTTACAAATACATTTGTTAATACGCTGCTTAATCGATTCTGAAATATTTATTACTTACAATCTTATTTATTAAAAATGTTACAACATCGCATATAATGTTTGAAAAGAAACAGGAGTGGTCATGTGGTTCTCACGCAAAAATTTAGATTTAAAAAATTGATTTAATAATAGTGTTTTGTTATAAAATTATATATTCAAAATAAAGAGAAATTATTGCACAATAAATACAAATTGTACACATAATCTTTCCCTCCTATACACTACACACTACATTATAGAAAATGTATAATACATGTAGTATAAATTATAGATTAGCAGTAAAACACTCAATTTATCCAATAACTACCTCGATATGAAAACTTCGAAAAAAAGATCGTATTGAACCTGTTGAGATATCAACACGTTTAAAGAACTATATTAACAAAATCTCATGTTATTGTTTAACTGTATAACTCTAAATGTGTAGCTGAATAAAATATCCAATAACAAAGAAAACACTCAAATGTACATATATTTATGTAATAATATTAATTTAGTTTAAGTTTAAAAGGAATGAGGAAGTATGTATAAATGCTAAAGTGTGCCTTGAAAAATTTTAATTGCTCAGAAATAAAAATACCTCTTAAGAGGATGCTAAAGTAACAAGAGAACTTCCTCAACATCGGTACTGCAGATTATTTTTTCTGCAGAAGGGAAAGGGGGAATGCTAACACCAAGCTAACACTCTTTATCCAACGCATAGATCTGTATAACTTTGTTTTTCAATTGTAGTGCTATCTGCGAAAAGACCTATCAATTACTTTTGCACACCGTCATTGCTCCGTTTATGACAGTTCAGCTTCGCTGAGCGAAATATGCATGCCGGTAAAAGCACATTAATTAATCTTTTTTGTTAAGCGTTTAGTCGTAATTTCACACGGTCAGTGTTATTCGTGCGTGTTTTCTGAAGGGTGCTCTACCCTCATTTTGTATGTGCGAGCTACACAACTTCTGTACTAAGGTAAAGTTAATCTTAGGTGACGGCTGTACGAGTGAATTTTCAATGATTTATTAACTTTTTGTTCGATTTTCTTGTAAAATTTACCTGAACACCCTTTCTTTTTACGCGTATTTTAATTCTATAAAAAGTTTTTGTGATTCTGTAACGCCAATTCGAAGATATTTAAAAGCTGTAAATGTCTGTAATTCGCGGTACTTTAGCATCCTCTTAACAAATATCAGCTATTGTGTACTGACATATTAGTGCCACTGCATAACGGCGGGTTACTTAACAAAAGACAAATTTCATAAGTGAAATTTGTCTAATAACAAAAATATTACGAGTGGCCATTATATCTATACAAGAGTCACAATACATACTTCCTTCTTCTCTATTGAAGAAGCATCGAATTAATAAGAGTATTTTCATTTTTTAGTAGTAAACACGACAGACGACCCAGTGAAAGGCTGGACTGACAATTTTAATGGACCAATTGGCATGCTTGTTGGAGGGGGCACAGGTTTAATACGTGTGGTCTTGGCTAATAAAAATATTATGGCTGATTATATGCCAGTTGACGCAGTCGTTAAAATATTTCTTATTGCAACATGGCAACGTGGTATCAAAACGTATGTCCGACACTTTCGTAATATAATATTACTACTTATTGTATGATTTTTTTCAAATACTAATAAAAATATTACATACATGCGACTCTTATTAAGATTCATAGCGTGTTTTATACTTTAGTAAGGATAAAACGATTGATGTCTACAACTGTTCATCAAATCAAATCAAATCGTTAGAAATACAAGATTTAGTTAGCCTAGGAATTATGATCTCGGAAGATGTGCCTCTGGAAAAAATAATATGGTATCCAGGGACGATAATAACAAAAAACTATTACATTTATTACACGTTAATGCTATTATTGCATATCTTACCGGCATTATTTTTGGATGCAGTTCTGAAGTTATTTGGTGCACGATCTATGTAAGATTTATTTTATTTAAGTCTGTGTATTTAAACTTATTAAAAAGTCAAATTAAACTATGCAAGATATTCCACACACAATTATTTGGAGATTCTTCTTTGAGTATATTTGATCATAAAAATCAACTAATTTCTATCGAAACTTACAAAAACGATTATTTCTTATACAGCACAAACCTCCAAGAAATGTCTTAACGATATGCTAAGGTGTGCTATTTGGGTTATGTTGACATTTTAATTTTGGCAAGTACCGTTACAAAAAAGTAGTACTAAAAGTATAGTAAAAAATATTCAGTAATAAATTACGGCCGTGAATACTGGCAGTATTATTTTGGCCAGTACTTTAAAAATACTGAACAGTACTGGATTACTGGGAGTAATTTATTACACAGAACTACTGTACCTAATACCTAATATAAAAAATTACTAAAACTATTTGCTATGAAAAGAATTAATTTTCAGCACTTTTCACAGCAAATAATTTCAGTAATTTTTCACACCAGTAATGCATTAAATACTTGTACATATTAATACTCGTGAAACTTTATAGGACATGATATTATTTATAATAAATATTAAATTATATAATTTTTTTCATCAGTAGTTAATATTCAGATAAAATTATAATGTTGAAATGTAATGTTTTGTTTACAATTTTTCAATATATAAATACTTTAAATTCAATTTGTAATTTAAAACATTTATGGTACAAATTGGAAAATTGAAAACAAAATTGTAATATTACAAATTGGAAAATTGAAAGGCATACTGGCAATTGATTAAGGCATACATATTTAGTTTGCCTTATTATTGTGATACATTTGCCTTAGTTTATGATACATTAAAGTTACAACAAACGGTTTCAAGCAATATTTATCTACACGACTTCGTTTTCCTTAAAAATAAAAATTATTTTTCTCTAAGATTAAAAAAATTAACAAAAGTGTCTGTAATTTTCTAAATTGCTGTCATTCCTCTATATAAATTTGTTTCTCTTATCTAAAAATAAAAATCTTAAATAAATATAAGTTTGTCTGTTTTTGCAACTTTTTTATCCATGGTTGCTTATTTTATAACATATTTTATAACTTATTTTATATATTGGATATGTTATATTCCTTTGCTTCAGATACAAGATGTTAAAATCATAACGCATTTGAGATATGTATTTATCACTATTATATTGAATAAAATACTCTAGAAGTAGGTTATGATATTTTCAAAATTAGGGACAATGAATTGTATATAAATTCAATACTTCAGTGTTTGCTTCAATAGTTGAATCCCATTTTTACCAGTATTTAAATACTAGACCAAGTAATAAATTACTAATAAAACTACTTGCTCATCCTATCAATACTTCATATTTGAACTCAATTATTAGATTCTTCAATATTTCAGTATTTTATTACATACGCAAATATTGAAGAAAAATACTTTGGATATCAGAAGTAACTACTAAAACTACTAGTTATTACTCATTTTTCAGTAGTTGAACAACTGCAATACAAAAATAAAATAATAATCGTCAATAATAAATCACTAGACCTCAGTAATAAATTACTGACCAATCAGTATTACTTTTCTGTAAGAATAGACGCGCGTTAAACCGAATATTTTGCAAAAGAAGCGATTAAAAAATATATAAGGATTAACCCTTAAACACACAGATCCTGTAAAATAAGGAAACACATTTTCGGGTCTGGGAGACTTTTTTAACTTTGAGAAGCTATAACTTTGATTGCTATCAATATTTTTCAACAATTTTTTTTTAAATGAAAGTTCAGAATCTCAGAAATGTGACTGCGCAATCGGCATTGCTGAAAAATAATTTATTGTGAAGTTATAAATGAAAAACCATTAAGTAAAAATGAGAAATTGGTCAAAAATCCACTTTGCCTTCAAAAAATTATATCTTTGCAACAAAAAACTTTTGAAGACTTTTAAATACAGCTTTTAAAGCTAAAGAGTCATACTTTCAAAACAAATTATGCCATTGTCATTCCTTTTAAAAAGTATAATTATGTAACAAGGAGAATATGAGGTATTTTTGGGTATTTAAAATTCCACTTTAAAAAAAAAATCATATCTTTGCAACAAAAAACTTTTAAGGACTTAAACTTTACAATACGGCGTTTTAAAGCTAAAGATTCATACTTTCAAAAAAAATGATGTCATTGTCATTTCTATTAAAAAATGTACTTATGTAACAAGACGAATATGAGGTATTTTTAATTAACTCGTGTCTAAAATTGAAAATTGATGTATTTCATGATATATTTCAGAAAAGCTCCCTTTTCTACAGCATTTTATAGTATTCTAACTTTAGACAGAGTATATACGAGTAACATCCACACGCGAACCGACCTGTTCGAACGTATTTTGTCTAGCTTTTTTATGTAAAATACTCACAAAAAAAGTTTCGCTTACACATAATGTTAGTCCTACAGACCCCAACAAAACTTTGCTGTCGTGCCGTTCGAATTCTAGTTGACCAATAAAGTTGATCAACCATATCAATCGAAAGAAGAGATTTCAAACTTTTCTTACCTCCTAGTCCGAATCTCCTATTTTCTTCCGTCTTTACACAGTAAGCGTTCGAAACTTCATATGAGGTCTCTCTGACCCACTTACGTGTTTAAGGGTTAAAATATTTTTAGATGCTCATTTTGTTTGTGGAATATACTTTATTTTTTTAATTAAATTTTTATATATATAATAGAAAATTTATTTAAAATTTTTTTTCTGGATATTATTTAAGTATTTAATAAAATGTGTTAAAATAGCCAATAACGGTCAAAGCATATCAAATTTTTTATCAACAAAATTGTTTATAGTTTTGGAGATAAAAAAAAATTTTTATAGTTGCTTGTTAGCATCAAAATTGTTAAATTGATAAGCAATTTAATATTATCATATTACTTTTTCGGTTTAATTTAAAAACTGCATTTTAAGCTCTACAAATATGCGGTGCGCAATTCGAGAAACTAGAAAATGTAACTATGCCATGTAATTGTATCTTACATGGCATAGTATCCAATATGGTTAGATAGTTGCTGTTTTAAGTAATTACAAGGTAAATTAAACATGTAATGTTAGTATGTCGTACAGACTGTCAACGTGACTTGTTTACAACAGTTAACTGACTGAGTCAGTCAATAACAATAGAATACACAAATTAACAGTCAATTGACTGTTAATTTGTGTATTCTATTGTTGATAATGGTCAAAAATAGAATTTTCTTGATTGTGTTTCTCATGATTTAATATCTCGTGGAAAAGTTACTGTTTCTATAACAATCAAGTGATAGTTATTTATCTTCTCAGTTAGTATTATTGTAGCTCTATATTTATATTTCACAACACTGTATTTAATTTTTTATTTTAATAACGTCCTGCTTATAGCCAAAGAAAAAACTCTTTATACGGTAGAACCATTATAACCTAGATCAATAATATGAGTACAAACACATTGATTGTAATGTTTTTTCGGTACTTTTATTATTTCAAGTCATAAATTTTTATGCACCTACTGAATTACAATTCATAAGCTATTGTTTAAAGGCGAAAAAGTTAGATAAATCAATGGTTTACTTAATAGATTATTAATGAAAATAGTTCTTCATGTAGTCTTATATGTCAATATGTTAATAAACTTATAAATTTATAATTGTAACATTGAATCATTTTATAATCAATTTTTCAAACACTCTTTTTGTGAAAAAAAAACATGATTAGACCATATTGATTTTTAGAAAAAGTACTATTTACATGTACTCAATATGACCTAAATAATACCTTTTCTACAAATCTTCACTGCAAACATATAAATATTTGAAATTGTTTATTTTAATAGTTTAGAAATGTTTCCTACATTTTTGGCTATCAATTTTTAATTTTGGATTTAGCAAAAAATTAGAAAAAATCACAACGTTTATATAAGCCATATAGGCACAGTTACCTTATATAAAATCATCAGGAACTATTATTTGTGCACTAAGATCTGCTTTAACTTTTATTGGCCGTTACTTGATTTAAATGCGTTATACCCCTCACAAAAATATTTCACCGTTTTTAGCTCGCGAGAACGATTAGTTGAACAGTGAAAACGTGCATTTAGATGATTACAATGAATACCTTTTTTTAGGTTGCAAACAGGAAACTTTTCCGGAAAAATAAGCGGTTAAAACAAATTGCATACGAGAATATCTGAGTTGTAATATTTATGAGTATTTTTGAGTGGTAAGAACATGCTGTATGTAAAATATAAAAATGTATGTTCAGATACGAGTACTTATTTAGCACTCACAAGCATTTACATTGTACATTTTGAAAAAGCACGATTCAGCTAGGATTATAATTATTATAATAAAATTAAAAAGACATCGCACTAAGAACTTTCGATGCAAATTTTTCGCGAATGCTTGTATTACGTCGTGCTACTTACTCATGAATTAGTAGAGAATAAATATTAAAATATATTTAAAGTTAGGCGAAATCTGAAGGTATCCTACTTGGTCCCTATCTTGTGAGTAAAAGAGGACCATATTAATGTGTTGTCACTCATCAGTTGAAAAACAAGTATTGATATAAACGGGCAATCTACTCAAAAATACTCATGTGCGTACTTGTCATGAATACTCATTATGTTTCTTCACAATAGACTGTGCGGGCTAGAAGGTTCAAGAAATAGACATAAAAATGATAGAAACTAAAAACGGGCTAAAGATTCATATAAGAGATTCATATGAGATGTAAAAATGGTGAATTATTTTTGTAAAGGACACTTCACGGTTTTATAAATGTATTAATTATTATTTAATAAAGTATTTAATATTGTTTAATTGCTAGATTGATCAAATTACAAAGAAAAGTTTACGTATCAAACAGCGCTTTGTGTTACTTCTTGACTAATGAATGGAAGTTCAATAATGAGAAAATCTTAAATATGATAGATAACATCAGTGAGAAAAACAAAAAAGAATTCGGATATCCTTACGAAGATGTCGACCTATCGAATTTCTATAAGTGAGTGTTACTTAACTAAGATTTGTAGAACTACATAATTATATTATTTATACAGTTAATAAAATACGATCTATATATTGACATTATTTATTTGCAGAAATGGAATAATTGGTGCAAAACTTTACCTTTTGAATGAGAAAATGGAGAACATAGAATCAGCTAAACGTCATTTTAAAAGGTGAGATGCATCTTATGGAATAAAAAAATATCTTGTGGCAAAGCAAAAGGTCTCCTTTGGTTATCTTCAAGATTTTGTTTTTTATTTATTAAAACACTAATAGTTACGCAAACTAAGAATCAACAATACAAAAGATTAGTCATGTATATTGTAAAATCACACTGAACACGCACCGTGCCGCCTAAGAATCACAACATAAAACTCACTATACACAGCAAAAAAGTTATGTTATTATAGAATTATAGAATATTATAGAATTAAGATAACGGCAAGACTGCATGTTAATAATAATAGTTCGGAACGATAGAAAATATTAATAAGCAAAAAGTTCAAGACAGAGCTACGTTATGTCGTGAAGTTACATAGCACTGTTTGGTCGATTGTGCTGTTGTCAGCTGGAAATTAGGTCGTAAAGTGGAAGCATAACTGACGAAAGCTATCGCAAATTGCATCCTCAACCAAACTGCATTTAAAAGCTTGTTAATTTTAGTTTTATTCAAAAGAACTAGATATTTGCTAAACTTTCGTCCAACAGTACTCCCAGAGTGCATAACGTTTCAAAAATGTTTTATAAATGTCCAAGATAACCAAACGTAACATAGCATATTGAGCTAACTAATGCATTGCATGTATTGTTATATATTTGCTGTACATTTGCTAACATTGACATTGACACATTACTAATGTAGCAATATAATTATAATGCTTATACATATAATCAATTAATTAACGAAATTTTAAGAGCAAACGGTAAGCAATACTGATACGTTATTGTTGTCAGCAACATAATAGCAATTTCTTTACGAGTATAACAAATTGATACTAATGTTGCCATTTATTTGCCGTTGTTAGAATTGGAATTCACTTGAGTGTAACCCGACAAATATAATACTATCTTGCTTTATCCCGAATTTATCGAAATTAGTTGCTGCACAATTATTTGCAACATGATAGTTTGCCAAACTTTGCTACCTGATGTTTGTCCGAAATCCTAGATAATAACCAAGTTCTATGTTTCTCATGAGTTAAAATATCCACTCGAAAAACGTTAGATAAAGCAAAATAAAGTTTCTTAAGGACTCACGAAATTTAATAATGAAAAAAAGAGGGGCAATGAGAGTCAACGCGGTTCTCGGTGCGTGTCCAAATCTTTCACGTTTATTTAAAAACCATTAAATGTGTTCATTGAACGTTTCGACCCGAGTTTGGGTCATCCTCAACGAATAATTAATCACAATTCCTCAAGATCTTCTCCCGCCCACATGGCATGGTTGAGCGCATTTTGTCCGTCACAATCGGGTGGTAATCCGAGTGTATATATAGCAAAATTCTAAATTGTGATGACAGACATCGATGTACGATGTTAGTTACAAAAGATAAACTGTTAACAATATTTTTTCCATACTTACTCACCATGTGAAGCGAGGAGAAGAGATAAATTCATAAAAATCACGCAATTAATAAATAATCAAATACAGAATTAACAACGTCGTCAGTAACGAAACGTTCGATGAACACATTTAATGGGTTTTAAATAAATGTGAAAGATTTGGACAAACACCGAGAACCGTGTTGACTCTCATTGCTCCTCTTTTTTTAATTAGAGTTAGATATTAAGACTGGTAGGACGTTAATAAGAAAATATATTGATTACATTATTTATAGACAAAACATAATATAGATAACAACGGATAATATTATTATAGAGAAAGCAAATTATAAATTATTTATAATATGAATAATATAATACAATAGAAAAAGATCTTCTTAACTGTGTAGAAACGTAAAAATTACATTTCATAAATTATGGTTTCAGAAACGTTTATGGTATAACATTTTTCATTGGATCTTTACGGTTATCAAACTATGTATACGCTTATAAAACGTATACGAAACCAACATGTGCTATCTAAGCTTATTGAAACAATTTCAAAAATATATTTTTACTTTAAGCTAAAGATATATGTATGTTGCAGTTACTTGAAGAGTCAAATAATTGCCTTTTTTAATTTAAACATTATCTTGATTATTTATTATAATGCTTAAATTTCATTGGATTTAAGAAAATTTAATAAATCTAATAATTTGGTAACATAAAAAAATATTTTTCTTTGCGTAGAACTGCCCGAAATGATCCCGATCAATATTATTCTATTTTCCCTACAAAAAAAAGTTTTATAGAAATCCGAGGAATAATTGAACAATTCTGATTGAAATCCATTCCAAATGGTTCCGTAATACCCAGGTGGTGAGTTTTCGCGCTTCCTGTATCTATGCGCGACGTTTTATACATACAGTTGCTACAAATAACTCGTCAGCACACAAATGTTATTAAGTATATTTTAACTGTAAAAATTTGTACTTGCACGTTCGCTTTGCTAAGGCTTTGAAAACATTCATCGATTATTACGCATTTACATTTAATTTATGCAATCCGATATTTGCATACTTATAGACGTAACTCACCATTACAATTGCAGGATTTGCGTTTCACGTGCATTTTCGATATTTATAATCTGAGTGATTGTAAATAATAAAAATGTTTTATTAATTACATGTAAATGAGACAAGGCTTCTGTCTCAAGCTGTTGCAAATGACGGAGCAAAGCAATTATTACAACATAGAAATAGCTTTCAAAAAGCAAAACAGTGATACTGCACAACCATAAATACAACCATATATAAACCATTTATACAAAACATTTCTTATCGCTATCTTAACATCATTTATCTATTATCACGCTGACTCATTCGTTATTAAATATTCTATTAATTTTCCTTGTAAAATACGACGAGGATCATCAACTGATCATAATTAGCGTAATCAGCATGATCGATACTCTCAGTCTCGGAAAATGCTTATCTTAACCTTTCCTCTCTTTCGGATTTCCAAGGTTCGAAGAATTTATGTCAATATTCCTCGTGGAAATGACTCACAATTAAATTGATCTGAGTGAATCAGGAATAGTTATGTAACGTTAAGTGAGAGATGTAAATATTTCTGAGCTTTACTTTACAATTTCTAAACTGTCTGACTTACTACAATATTTTATTAATTATTTTAAGTATTATTGAGAGAGAAAGAGAGAGAAACAAAATTAAAATATTATGTTATCTTAATGTTTCAGGATGAAATGGATTGATAATATTGTCAAGACTCTATTCGTCGTGATGATCATATGGATTTTTTATCATAAAAACATATTTTCTTATATTATAAACATATTTTCATCCTTTATTATGTTTATCTTTTTTTATTAATTCAATAAAGAATGTATTAGAATTCTGTAAAATATAATATACGTATATATATTATATATACACAGGATAATTTTTATACCCGACTATAAAATATTTTCTATTGACAAGTAATTTACAAGTTTTTACGTAAGAAAATGCTAGAAATCATCCATCGATTTAACTCACAATCCATTGTTTTGTGACATATTTAGCAACATCACGATTGCTTGGATAATATGTATAAATCTTTTGCGCATTTTAGAAAAAAACTAATTCTTACGAATAGCCATCGCCTAAAAGTATATACAACTCTGAATATTTTTGTGAAATTTAGAATGAGACAAAAGAAAAGCTTCGTTAACTAGACTATAGATAGAACTAATTTTGTGATACATGGGATGGTTAGAAAAGTATAAAAGATATCTCGCTGTAAAAGTTCTTGAGCTACCAATTTAGAGTTATGACTTGTCACAAATTTTTAGTGAAAGTTCACAAATTTTTAGTGAAAAAAAGTTGGTGCTCTCTCTTTCTATCGTAAATTGCAGTCGCTTATGAAAATTATTAAAAATATTCAAAATGTCAGAGATATCATCCAGGCTAGACGTCACCTAGATTTAAAGAGTTCTATGAAAAACTATTAGGACCTTGAATAAGTTCTCGCTGTTTTCCAACAAATGGCGTCACCAGAACTGCCGTACGTGTAGTTTAAGATGGTAACGCATCTATAAGGAAATGCTATAAACAAGCTTGAAATTGTATGTCATAGCGCCGAAGTGTAAACAACTTTTTTTTCATAGTGTTAAACATGTCGAGTTTCGTGCCAAAAAAAAGAGTATTTGCGGGGAATTTTACTGCACTACTTTATTTTAAAAAAATCTGCAGCTGAAGCACACAGAATTCTTGTTGAGACTTACGGCGATCATGCTTTGTCGGAAACAACATGCAGAGATTGGTTTAGACGTTTCAAAAATAATGATTTTGATGTTAAAGATAAAGAACGCTTTGGTGCACCGAAAAAGTTTGAAGACGAAGAATTGGAAGCATTACTTCATGAAGACTCATGTCAGACGCTAGCTGAACTTGCAGAATTATTAGTTGTTTTTTACGACTTTTTTAAATAAAGCTTAATTTTCACGAAAAAAACAGCGAGAACTTATTCAAGGTCCCAATATTAAAATATGTAGTAAATAGTATTAAATAACATAAGAAGAAATCAATATTATTTTGAATGGTGCGTAAATACATCCGTAGATGCCTCTTTAGTAACTACGTTATAATTTATTCATTGCGTAATATGTAAACGCAGTAATATATATTACATTTTAATGTATAAAGATTTTATTTGTTTAAAATGCAAATAATAGAATAAAAATAAATAAATAGTAGAGCAACTCTGATATTTACACCACAGAAGTCAGCAAAAATAGAAGGAGATTTACTTGCAACCACTCTGTATATCTTTATGTTATTATATAAGTATTGTATTGTAATTTCAGTTCTTTTATTTTTAGTATTAAAGAAACAATCGTGAATTGAATCAATTTATCAATGTTATGAATGGTGCAGCAATGTATTAAAATCTACGTAAAATGATTACTCTCTCTGTAGGAAATGTAAAAGGTTTAATAATCATTTCGTAATACATTAGTATTATAGAGAAATATATGAAAATACTAGTGCTTAGCTCTTGTATTCTTTGTCCAACTTGATTATCTGACTCATGAGTGGCCATAAATTTCACTCCTTTTGATATATGTAAAAAATGCAAAGATTTCTTAATTTTCTAAATATGAAAAAGAAATAAATATTCTGTATTTTTAAATTTTTTATAGTAGTAGATAGTATGAACTTTTTATTGATACATTTCGTCTTCTTTAAACAAATTATAGGGGAGAGTGGGGTAAACCTTTTTAATTTAAATGAATACGGTTAAACAGATTTGCGTGCCATTTATAATGTAAAGTCCT
>QKQZ01017474.1:0-36646 GCA_003595255.1 Solenopsis fugax | reverse complement strand
TATATATATATATATATATATGAAGTGATTTTATACGTGCACGTAACAATTAATGAGAATCATTTTATAACGACACCATTTATAAATTATAGCGCACACACACACACACACACAGACACACACATATATATATATTGTGTTAATATATTACATTGCAATGCATTGATTAAATTCAATCGATTAGTACGATCATTAAAACCTATGCTTCTTTTAAATATAATTAAAAAGAAACCTATTTAGGGTAATATTAATTTCTGGGAAAAATTATCTTTCTTTTCGAGAGTTGCTAAAGACAAAATTGTAAACAAAGAAGTATTGAAGAATATCAGGCAAGAAAAAAGAAGAAACACTAATACCAGAAAGCTAGGATTGGCAGTGTATAGCGGTGCATTCAAGAGATTAATTCTTTCGTCCCCCCGACTACGTTGCGAAGGTGAGGTCACAAGCTCCGCCGCAAGTTCGAAAGCTGCGGCCCCCGAATAATGCAACAATCGTGTTCCAGCGGCCTGTATCTTGCGTCGGTGACCTAACCGCCATCCGTCTCTCTCGCTATACACTGCTTGGAAACACGCAAATGCAGTCAGAGGTGTGCATCCCAATGTAACCACCCCTGTAGCTTTGAGCCAACTCTGATCCTTGTGATCTCATCCTTATGTACCATTCGTTCCTCTTCTATGTATACTATACAAGTCACTGTCTACATTAACTATCACAACTTCTCTCCTTTTTTTTTTCTTTAAACTTTCGTAAAATCGTTCGTCAATACATTGATCTCGAAGATTACCAAATTTTTAATATTGTCTGTATTTAACATTGCCAATATGTGACAAATATTCAAAATAAATTTCTTCTCCTTTCTTCTCTTTCTTCTTGTTTCACAGGTAATATTAAATCAATTTAAGTTTTGAATTAAATATTATGACGTTCGCAGTATTTCATCTTAATTTTCGCAAAAATTCATTCTCTCATGTATTTATATTTCGAAGTTAAAAAGAGATTCCGTCAATCTTGTTTCTTTAATCTTAGAAAGATTCTCTTTAATTTTAGAAAGACTGCACGTCATACGCTTTCTAGTATGACGTGCAATCCAATGCCGTGCCGATATCCGTTTTCCGATCGGCATGAAAATGCCCTCGGAAGTCTGTTACTTTCGTCTCCTTCCCGCTTTTCCTTTCGCCGTCTCCCTTGCGCAGCCACAAAGTCACGGTCCACCGCGAACCTAAGCTGGTCAGTGTTTGACCTCGTCGTACCGGCTCTGCACAGGAAACACACGAAACGTTTTCTCGCGACCAACCCTCAAACTACCCTTCTCCTCTGCCTGCTCGCCCCCTCCCGCCTACTTCTGCATTACTCCGTACTTTTTATCAACCATGAAACCTCAAACGTACAAAGGACGTAGCCGAGCGAGAAGAAGCGAGGGCGGCTTTGACTTCGCAATACGAACCGCAATCCTATGAATATTCCGTTCAATATTCAGCCGACGTTTGGAATTGTGCGACGCAATAGAAATAGAATTATAGTATACTTCAAAATTTCATTGCGGCATGTTAAAAGATAAAAGTAGATAATCCTAAACAATTGCCGAAAAGAACTTCTTGATCCTGAGTTACTCTGACGCTTCATGTAGATTAACTGGTACGATGTTCATTTTAACAAAAAAAAAATTTGGTTGAACATTCTCCTCCGTTTCTCCTCTTTTCACCGTATCCGAAAAACTCCTACACCAATAATTTTAGTGGGATTGCATTTCAAGCGCCGCTAGAAAGTTTGTCCTGAAACTTTTACGCGCGTCACTGGTGCGGAACAAGCCCACGGGCTTGTCAATGAGCTCTCGAAAGTCCGAACCGCCATTGCTATCCGGACGAAATATATTCGGCGGCAGAATTTTTTAAAGCGCCGTGGATTACTCGCTTTCGGAGACTTGAAGCTGATCGGCCAGTTTAATTTCGAAAGTTTTACGCAGAAAATTTCGATTAAGCGAGAAAAATTATGTTTCCGACATTAATTGAGTAATGACACAGTAAAATGATAAAACAGATTAATGATTACCAAATATATTGATAAAATACTATAGACGTGTCATACGTAAACCATTACAATTATAATAAATCAATTTCCATATTCCCAAGTTAAAAATCTAAATTTTCTTTATAAAGTTTAAAAGAGAGAAAGTAATTAATAGTTGCTGAATATGAAAAGTAAAAACGTAAACGTTATATGAAAATAAAACAAAAATTGGTCGCAACCGAATGCTTCATTTCATTGTATTAATTTGCATCTTTAGAACTTCTTATTTCCTTGCACTCTCGATCTTCCACTTGATATTTAAATTGTTTAAAAAGTTTTTTTACAAATTAAAAATTATAAATTTATGATTAATTTTATATACAATATATTTTCTTTAATTAATCTAGATTATAAAGAAATTATACAGATATTATGCATAGACAGATATTATGAAAGAGACCTCTCGGGTAGATTCTCTCGTTATAAAATTATGGATGCAAAAAATTTTAATTATCAACATAAAGTATCTTGACGATTAAGCTTTGCATGAATGAAAATTCTGCCAAAGTTCACTTAAAATTAATTGAAAAAGTGGACCGTGTTAGCGGAATACAGAAAAGGGGCGAGAAAAATTATGTCCTCGAACTCGTTCGTAACGTTTTAATTATCCCAGACTGGCCAGCGTAATACTGTCTGCATCCGTGCGAATTTATTAAACGCCATTTTTAATCGGCTCAAGTACTACCCCTTTTCAAATGTTTTCCTTTTTTTTTTTGCTCGTCGTTCTCTATCGTGAAGAACAAAAGTCGAGCAGCCAGTTCAGTTTCTATCTTTCTCATCTTCATCTATGCAACCATTTCTTTACGTTTCGCTTCTACCTCGATTCATCCTTTCTTTCGCGCATTCGTTGCTTAAACATCATTCTATGCACCTCGCACATTCTGCATCGGCCATTGTCGCAATATCGAGCTCGACGATGTAAACGGACCAATGAAAAAGAGGAAAGAGGAAAGAGGAGAATAAAACGTGACGATGAAACGTGCCGCACAAAACGATTGCAAAACGCCAAATCGTACACACATATTGGCGTGCTTTGTAATTTGCCGTTTACACAAGATACACGATATTCAAATCTGTAAATATAACATATATCATTTTTTAAATTGGATTTTTTTTAATTATCGTTACCATATTAACCCATATATGTGTATTTTCCTGAAATTTTCCAATAGTGCTGTATTATCCTGGCACATTGATGCGCTTCAGATTTAAAAATATTAATTTGAGATTTTCGATGATTTTTTTAAGTATTATAATAAAAACGAAAGTACCGTGATAATTATTGCCTGAACACAATTACGAACAAAAAATTCTGATAGCTGAAATTATCAATAAATTTCAGCGGATTAATTATTTAAAATTTTTTTAACAATAATTATAGAATTTTTTTCGTTAATGTCAAAAGATATGGTTAGTTACTTAAAAATAATTGAAAATGAAAATGAATTAAAAAGTTATAAGCGTAACAATAAAAAATTATTCTTTAATTAATTTTAATAAATGTTACTTTTTAAATGTTAAAACACATAATATAAAAATAAATATATAATCTATACATTTTTTATACAATTATAATAATCTTATACGTTACACATTATGTTTCAATATAAAAATTAATTAAGTAATAACTTTTTACAAATTGAGTTTTACGTATGTATAAAAATGTCAGAAACATATAAAGTGCTTAAGATTATATACAATAGTCTAAATTGTCTTTACAAATTGCCGCATAGTACGATAAGAGAAAAATATGACCGTTCCAAATGGCAAAGCCGTGTCGTAAAGTACATCTGAAGACTAAAAGATTCACGTCGTGTGCTCACGATTATTTGTGGTGTGATTAGCCATTCGAGAGAAACCACGTGCGTGCACCATTTAGTATACGCAAATAAAGTCCGTATCGGCGACATAAGGCGCCTTTGCTTAAACCGCGAACGTCACGCAAAAAGACTCATCTCTCCGCAGCCGGATTCTGGAGCGTCCGTAAGAGTGCTATTTCGAATACCAAACAGAGAGACAAAGAGAGAGAGAGAAAGAGAGCGACAAGGAAACTTTTGTCTGACGCTCTCTCTTGAGAAATCGTCATAACATTCGCCACATTGGAGAAAACTGAAAATGCCTATGAATTCAAGGAAAAATATGTTATGTGGAAAATCCGTTGGCTTAATTATTTGGACGTTCGTATGACATGATAATAACAGAAAATTATATCTACAAATGTAAGAAAAAAAAGGAGCAAAAAATATATATAAATCATAATTATCTCTTCGTGTTAAATAAAATAAAATAAAACGTTTATTATTGCCTTCGTTTTAAAGACTGGTATTAAGTCGCTAGTAGTAAGAAAATCCGGAATTTTTCTCAATGCAGTGCAAAACGGAATCATCTCGCGTCGCATAGCGCGCGAACTCGTGCGCTCGTTTTCCGCAACTTTCCAACTCCTCGCGACTGTCCGACAGCACGCGCGCCGGAGAACAACCCGCAGTAGCAGCGCGGGGGAATAGCGGCGCGTGCCGAGAATACCGCAAGAAGAAGCATATCTTAGCTCCGTCGTAAGGACCGGCGGCGCGCTCGGGATGAGCTCGAGAGAAATTTATAAAGGCCTACGTGTTCGTAACCCCCTTCCTCTTGCCTACCGAACAGTTCCGTCCGTGATACCTTACGGCGACGTTTTGTTTCTGAGAGGTAGAGTACGCGCCCGGGAGGGTGAGGGGTCCTAAAGCGTCGCTCGCAGTCGGTTTACAGGGTTCATAAGACGCGACGTGAATTCGTTGGTGCGTCTTTCGGCTGGGTGTTGGAGGGAAACAGAGAGGGTTTATTGCATGTGCAAGATTCTCGCTTGCACTCGCAGAGAACGCTCGTTTACGTCCCTCATGAAAAACAGCATGCCGCATTCCATGGAGAAGGTGCGTGCTACTGCAAGTTAAGGAAACGCCTCTTATTCTAGCTTAACGAAAACGCCTCCACGATTTTAGACTATATGAGACATAATTTACGGTTGCACGAGAATATCTGAGAATTACAGAACGGTTAATGTTAATTGTGATACTTGATTTCATTGCTTCTCTTTTGTTCTTTCATCCTACTCCTACCTATAATATAATTAGAGAAGGAAAATATTGTTAATTCTATAAAATATTGTTAATCTTATTAATAATTTAAATAAAAAATAAAGATTGTTTTAATACATCACTGGCCATCTCGTAAACGTGTATACGAGAGACATAAAAAGAGACATAAGAGTCACACATGTGTATCATGGATAGTAAACATATTGATGAAAGCAGCTTCCATAAATTCATTCATCAAAAACGTTTGACTTCCCGAAGACGGCCAATTACGATTAACGCAAATTGGCGTAACGAAATCTATGATACTAAACTTAGTCATCAGCATTTCGCTATGAATACAACACCAGTTACGCACCTTGGCGCTCTAATTAGCGGACGGGAAGGCGTCTCATAAATCGCCGACTTCGTAACGAAACGAAATTATGGCGGCAAAAGTGGGAGACGCGCATTAATCGTCGCGACGCATCGGAGCAAAACGGATCAGCGCGCAGCGTGACGTCAGATGAGAAATTCTTTTCTCCGGTCGTCTCTTAAAGTCGATGGCATTCACAACTCGTCCGAGAGAATGAAAGAGAGAGAGAGAGAGAAAGGGGGATGAGAGGAAGGCGAACTTAATACGAGCTATAAATCTCCCGCTCTTTCTCATGTAAATACGAATCTAACCGAGAGTCAGTCTGAAATTCTTCCTCCTGCTTGGCAAACCACCCGTCGAATATCTTTCTTCCTAACTCTCGCTGCCTTGCTTTGTCCTTCTCTTTCTCTCTGACTTGTTCACCATTCACAATCACGCAATTTAACCAAGCATTAAAATGATCCGCAATTCCCCGATCTACTTAACTGCTCTCGCTCACGACCATTACGTGGAATACACTTGCGCACTCCCGTCCGCGACGGCTTGAAACAACGCACCCGCTACGTACATTCTCTTTTATTTCAGCGGTTTCGAATTGGAATCGTTACACAACGAGTCAGATACAGAAAGGGACCATGAACAAGAACTGGCGTATAGGAGTGGAACGGTAATCAACGCGGGAGAAAGAAAGAGATTGAAACATAATCCGTTCTGTAATGCAATCTGAATATTTCCATACAGATAATTTTACTTGTAATAAAAAGAGGCACAAAAAAGTATTCAAGAAAATTTAAAAAAAATTTTTTAAATGTAAATCATAAAAAAAATAGATAAAAGATCGAATACCCTTTTGTAACCTTTTACACCACTATTCTGATGTATTATATACGGGGGGGAGGGTAAGATGACGACCTTAAGGTTTATCGATTTTTGCTAATTTCTGTGATAATGCAAAAAGAGTAATCTATTTTTTTTTCAGATTCTCTAAAACCTTGTTTATTACCAGTAAAAATTAGAAGTTGTTAAATAAACTAGACTTTGTTTAAATTTAAATTCTTTTATGATATGTCAATTTCGTTATCTTGCCCCCATATGCGGGTAAGATGGCTTTTAATACTGAGTAAGATGAAAAACAGTCATATAAAGTTAAAAATGTACTCTTATGAATAAAAAAGATTTATTGTAATATAATAATCTTATACTATTTTGATATTACAATATAGTTAAAGAAAAACGTACATGTCGAACGAAAAATACTTATAAAATCTGCAAAAATAAAATTATTAAAATTGTGGTATACATTACGATATGTATTACGATTAAAATTGCATTATATATAGTCAGAATGCTGTTAAGACCGAAAAAACTAATGCACAAATGCATTACCTTGCTCATGCACGACGTTCGTCATCTTACCCACAGTTGCCGTGTTTATTTGTTTATCAAGTATAAATATTGCAACATGAAAATTAAAGAATATGAATACGTTATTGTATACGTTTTTAGCTATACAATATTGTGATTTTCTAGAGAAAATAAAAATATTTGTTATAATTATGTCATTCCTTATAAACAAGTACTAAAAAATTACGGATGGGTGCTTTCAAAACACATTTATTATATTATCTACTCTTATGGACAGATTGAAATCAAACTATCACAGATTATTTATTGTCATCTAAAGTCTCTAATAAATTAAACACCGGTTCGTCATTTGTTATTACGTTGGAAAAAATAACAATTCGTCATCTTATCCCCCTTTCCTCTACATGTAATTTTATTTCTGAGAATATAATAATTGATGCTGCCAGATATTACAGAAAGCTTGAGATCTTGTGGAAAAAATTGATGTTATTTTTTTGTTCTAACACAAAATGAAATATATTTATACATTTACCTGTAATTTATTCGAAATAAGAAGATATTGGCGTAGTATTGATTCGAAGAGACATTAAACGCAGATACGCAGCGTATATATATGGAAACCGAAACCGTAATTAATACACTAATCCGAGAGTAGATCGTGCGATTTTCCCGCAGCGGCCAGTGTGGAAGTCCCCGACGACGATATCGAGTTCTCACCGCAAAATATAATACCGGCGCAATCCATTAACATTCACGCGTTATTAAGAGCATCGCATCACATTGCCGCAATACTGTTAATTTATATACACAGATTTGTCATCATATTTCCCAAATGTGATTAAAGGGAATTCAATAATATTAATATTCAGAAATTCATGTGATGAATCAGACGCTTTATCTTCACATTCCTTTAAACATTTTGCTTCCACTTTACTCCAAATAAATCTTATTTTTACAAAACAAAAAGATGAAAAATGTTTCTCTTGTTTTCACTTTTCAAGCAAAAAAAGAGTCGGATATATTAAGTTTGCCACAGGTCTCTTATTTAAAGCAAAAAGCAATTAAGAAAACAATCGATTTCACATTTTCCGATAATTTGTGAAATCGAGGAGGATTCTCAGAAATAAAATTACATGTAGAGGAAAAGGGGATAAGATGACGAATTGTTATTCTTGAACCAAGATGAAATATATATTAATGTAAAAATAAACAAATCCTTTCAACAAGATGCATCGAAACCATTCGCTAATTTTTTTACTCTAACAAAGATCTTGTCAGATCCCGACAGGAACAATTTTTACTTTTTATCTCCTCAGACGGGACGTGTCAGGTTTACACCAACGATTTTCCTACGTACTCATGCCAAGTGCTCCCATAAATACGCATCGCGTTCGAAGTCGTCTCCTCCCCGTCGCGCGCGGGGCGGAACGTTTCTCCGCGATTTCGCCGGCACGCCGAGGCGCGCGACGGGCATAGAACTGAAATTCACAGCTATCTGTCATTCTCATCACCGCCCACGTGCTAAGGGCGCCGAGCGACGCTCGCAAAAAGTCGACTCTCGTCTGGCGTCTCGACTCGCGCCCAACGCCGGCGTCCGGCGTCGTCAGGCCAGCGTAAAGTCCGGCCAGCGTTACCACAAACAACGTCCAAATATCAGAGAGATCTCAAAAATTGGAGGAACAAGAGAACACTTCCATGCATTCCCCTCGTAAAAGGTGCGGTTTTTCTTGGAGCACATAGATATCCCGATGGTTTCCAAGATTTTCGAAAAATAAAGACAATAACTTGAAAAAGTGACCCCAGGATGTATCCATTTCCTTTCACGATTCGTCTTTATATTTGTGCCGTATAAAAAGCGATAATACTTTCCGCGTTCTCATTCGTATCTTTCTGAATTGATTTCTGAACCGTTCTTTTAACTCAATTATAATTTTAATTTTTAAAAATAAACGTTTACATATAAATATATGATCACATATTTATATTGTTGTGTGAATATTTATATATGAACGTTTATATTCCTAATATTTGCATAAAAAAGGAATGGATTATTTTAATGCAATTCACGTAGTTAACAATACACAGAAAAAAATTAGTATCAAATCAACAATTCATTGTCTCATTGTTTCATTCATTGTTTCATATATAAGCAAGAATCTAAAATCTCCTTGGAAGTATTTATAATCTCAAAGAGACATAATTTGCTAACATAAAGAAATTTTGTTTCTTCATGGAAGCAAATTATGTCTGATCAAGGTTATCAAATTCTTCCAAGATTTTATATTCTTGCTTATATATGAAACAATGAATTGTTGATTTGATATTCATTTTTTTCTGTGTATAAATATATAAACATTTATTTTTAATATTGTGTAAGAGCCAAAAAAGATGCTACGTCTCTGCGAGAATTCAGAGATAGTACGGCGAGCGAGAACGTGTCGTCTGTATAATGAACTTTGGATCTGTAGCATGTTGGACATCATAATTAGAAATCGTGTGGCGTCGCGTCGCGCGAATATTAACGACGCAGCCTACATATTAGCCACTGGCTACTATCTGAAAAATGGGCAGGAATATCTCACGCTGGCCGCAACACACAACGAGTGTGTGAGCGACGATTCGCGTGACGCGTGATTCCGTGCGAGACGAAGGGAGCAAGATAACGTCTCCAAAGGACGAAAGTTAGAGACTTACGACATTCCGAAAATTAACATGTTATAAAGATATAAAGGGAGAACTATCAAGATAGTTAGCGTTAAAAATAATTTAGGAAATTTTACTAATCACACAATTTAGCGTCAAAAGTAATTTACGATGTGATGAATCGCACAAAAATCAGGATGCGCTCTCTTCCTGCTTTTTACGCTTAAATAAATCGCTGTACGTAACGATGACACCAATTAAGGTCTTTCGAACATTTACCAAACATTGTTGTAAATTAACGTTCCAAAACACTATAAATCTTTTATTGTAAAAGCACCTAATAAATTTTGAAATACAATACAAATGAGATTAAATCTTTCAGTACGTTAATCACTCAACAGTGAACGATGTTTTTCAAAATACTCCTTTCTATATTTCTATGAATATTCTAAATTTTTGTGAATTTTATGAAATTCTTGAAATTTTGAATAGGTCTTTAAAAGTATTTAAAAATACAGACCGCTTCGCGTAAATTTTACGTAAATACGATCGAAATAGTAACTGGACGATTTAATCATAGACATGACCCAGTCGACGAGACGCTTTATTTCCGGCCGATCGACGAATGCGGATCATTAAGATCCGGAGCGAGGCTTGCACATTGTGGATGTGCTGAAGTTTCTAATTATGACGACCAGCTGATTAGACACTCGCATCGTTGCATCCGAATTTCCCGGCGTCGCCGCCATTCGGTCACGCCCCATGTGGAACTTCGTGTTTCCTCATCCTGTCAAATGCGTCTCATAAGCGCAGCAGATGAGGGAAGTTCGCTTTTCGAGAACACGCTCCCGAACGTGAGCGGCTAGATAAATTATGGTCGATTAGAACTAGTAGCTTCGCGAACGTTTCCTCTTTTACGATCGATCAATGATATTCATTATTTTAATCAAGGAAATTTGTTGGCAAATCCGAAGACAGCTTTATAAATCTCTTTATAAATCCTTTTCTGCTTTTAACTCGAACGTTCTACATATATATTAATCTTCTTAAAATTGGATTATTTCAATAAATCCAATTTTTAGGCTTCTTCAAAAAAAGTATCTTCATAATTCTTTTATACACATATATTTTATAAAATATATATGTGCATTTATGTATTCATATTTATAGATCTAATACAAACTCATCTGTGTTTCTTTCTGAGTAAAATTTAAACAATAAAAATTCTACATATAATTTTTTAAAATTGCAAACTTGTGTGCGTATTAAAAATTTCTTCAAATTCATAAGTTTTGAGCGTATTTCTTTATTATTTTGTACGAAAGGAGGAAACTTTGCGTCACGAGTCCAGTATGGGTTCAAATAAAATAATCTCAGGCAAATAAAGGAGGAACACGAAACTAAATGAACATACGCTCCACGATGTAGTTAGCATTAGCCTGCTAGATCCACGCGTTCTCAGGGTAACGAGGCGGTCGCTTAACGCAGCGCTTTTTCTGCTCGCAGTGTCCGCGCTTAGCGGAGCGTATCCACGGCTACTTGTTGACCGTGTTCCTGGGCAGGGTACCGCTGCTGCCAGAACGTCGTCCGGCCGGCCGGGCAATGAATTATCGTCCGGCTGTACCGGAGGTCCCGCGCTATCTCGCGCGCGAATCTGCGAAATTTATTGCCCGTAGCCGCGAATGATACGTAATTATGCCTCTTTACTTTACCTATGTCCAGCTCCCGCAATCGTGACAAAATTACTGGCGAGACCCCCTTTTGCCGCTCATGTTCCCGTACCGTTCAGCGACCCACCGTCTGCCCTCACTTCACATCTTTTTGCTGGCACGAGAGATATTTATCTTTTCATTCCCCGATTTACGCAGTGCCTCCGATTACGAAGAAATTTTATTCTTTCAAAAAGATCAGAGATTGCGGGCGAATTATTCACGAAAGGAATTCATTGAGCGATACGATTAGCAACTTGAAACTTTTAAGTTAAAAGTTAGCAACAGTTTCTAAATTATACGTGATCGAAAGTAAAGGGGTTCTACGAGTATCAACGGACAATAACGCTTTGTTTCGCAAATATTATTAAGCAAATATTTAATTTACAAAAATATTAGATCGATGATGTATAAATACAATTTAACGATAATGCCTTTCTACGATCGAAGCTAGATCTTAGTGCTAAGTTTATTTGCATGATTTTATATGTCCATTCAAATTCACGAAACTGCGCGCCGAATTGTTTTTTCAGACATAACAGATCTAATGAATAAGNTAACACAGATCTAATGAATAAGAATAAGTAATATCACGTTTTATTAAATTGAATTCAATTTAATAATGATTGATGCATCTAAATATTAACCCTTTTCCCCCCTGAAAAAACTGTAAAGAATTTATTGCGAAAAATATCACCTCAGTCAGAGTTCAAACTTGGGACCTCTCTCGAATCTCCGGTACGAGTCTCTTAGCCAACTCGACCACTGATTCTTTACAGTTTTTTCAGGGGGAAAAGGGTTAATATTTAGATGCATCAATCATTATTAAATTGAATTCAATTTAATAAAACGTGATATTACTTATTCTTATTCATTAGATCTGTGTTATGTCTGAAAAAACAATTCGGCACGCAGTTTCGTGAATTTGAATGGGTATATAAAAACACGCAAATAAACTAAGCACTAAGATCCAGCTTCGACCGTAGAAAGGCATTATCGTTAAATTGTAAATATTTAATTGTCTTAACTACCGAGCTATTTAATGTCAAATATCTGTCAACAACTGACGACTTTCTATATGCAGGGCAGAAATACTTTATATATCTTACTAGGTAACAAGTCAACACTAGAACGTTCATAATCGCCCCGAAGAAAGCCCAGGAGGGACATTACGGTAATCGATGCCGTTTAAAGTATATCACCTCCAAATCGCACTCCTGGGAATGCCAGGAGCGCGCGTTCGGTCCTTTTATAAATTTATGCGAGCCTGCCAACGAGCGGGCTGCATCCGGCGTAATTCTGGCGACGATTTTAAGAACGGTTCGAGCTTCCTGAATTTAACCCGGGATTAAATCGACGCGGGGACTCATTGTACGTTCCTTATCGTACCAGGACCAGGCACGGCGGAACTCGCTCGACTAAAGTGCAATAAAACCAATTAGACGCGGCGCGAGAAACGGGAGCCGTCTCCCTCCCGAGTGTGTGAAAGAAGTCCAGGAAGACATGAGCGCGGTATAAGAAAGTCGTTTGCCACTGGCAAGACGCCAAATCAATTTAAAAGTTCATACTGCGCGTTGACGCGCTTGGGTGAAGAAGCGCGTAGACGATGTTCCTAAAAGAAGCGCGAAGAGCCGAACTTCACAGACGAGCGTAATCTATTTTCAGTAAAAATTTAAACATAGATTGATTATCGAGATATCTCTCTCTCTCTTTAGTTGAGATTCCTAAATTTCTAAAAATTTGAATATATTCTGTAAATATACTCGAATTTTCACATCTAACATGACATTGTTCTACTTGATTATTACATTAACTATGAAGATGACAAATATAATTTCATACATTCATTTTTACCGTTCTCGAAATATTAATTTATAATCTATATGATCTACAATAAACAATAAAAAATCGCTCATCAAAATCTTATCGAAAAACATTTAACTCGAAATTTCTTTCACAGTAGATTTCTCCTATATCGCCTTTTTTTTAGACAAGTCGTGCATTTGCATTAGTAAAACTCGTGATTCGTCAGCACGAATCGTTATCATCGATCGAGCGGCGTAATGACAAGCGGAAAGGGCCAATGCCAGAAGCGATAGGCATAGGAACCGACCGAGAGAAGGTACGGGCCGGAACAATTAAACTCACTTCATAATTTCTCAGTGGTGGGTGCTCGAGCTTAATGAGAAATGCGCGTTCACCCTGAAACGGATCGATCCGCGAAACTCGTTCGTCGACGAGGCGAAAACGCCCGTTCGCGTGCGAAACGAAGGCGAAAGAGATAGATCGTCAAGCATAGTCTTTCTCCCCTGCAGTCTTTCTCCCAGGCAGAGGAGACAAGCCTGTACGGGCGATCGTCGACTGTCAAAAGTTGCCGGTGCGGGCTTCGCTTCGCAAGCAGGAGCAGCATCGAGCGTTCCCGATCGGAAAACTTTCGTTCCGTGCCGGGCGAAACAATTTCGCCGTCCGACATCACCGGGCTAAATAGCCAACTTGTTTTCGTCTTTTAATGAGAAAGCGCGTTGGGAGTTGGAAACGCGACGTCACGCTCGCGATCCTCTTCCATTAATTTCGCCAAACGAGTTGTCGGCATCGAAAAGAGTGATCGAATTTGACGTACAATGCAAAAGTGAAGGATAATTAATATACATGGAAAACAATTCAAATACTGTGAAAGAAAAAAGAGAAATGGAAATCTTTCCGATGTAGAATCATAATTCGTTAACTGAAATGAGATTGATTTTAAAAAATAAGCATTAATCAATTGCTAAATACAATTTGTAAATAAACATTATCTACCTTGATTACAGTACGTATTTCATGATCATAATACAGCCAGTAAGAAGAACTTGTTGAACAAAGTTTGAAATTAGCATCAATAGCAACACTGATCGAACATTGCTCGGCTTACGGTCGCTAGACGCTAATGACGAATAATTCTCTCAATTCTTCTTTCGAGCGAGACGCGGACGAGATAAAAGCTTCGTTAACCAGTGTTCCAAGCTCAATCGTACTCTCCGAACTTTCCGGAGGATAGGACTTCGGCAACATGCCGACGAGAGTTCCGCGTCATCGATCGTCACGAAAGCAGCAAAGTTTCGAGCATCAAGTTTTAAGTAGCCGCACCGGCTAGTAGACGGCAATCGTGAGGCTCCTGGCTACATCTCTGAGAAAAGAGGAATCGCGAGGAGTTGCGGAGTGGCCATTGTTCTTGGAGGTAATTTACATGGCCATTTTTTTTTGACTCGACTACGGCGACGATTTTCAACCAAGTGAGAGTAGGGAAAAAGGTATGTGAGAAAGAACGGAACAAAATTGAGAGAAAGAAAAACTGAAGAAGAAATAGAGTAAAGCGAAGACAGGTAAAGAGGGAGAGAGAGAGAGAAATGCATCGAGATACGGGAAGAGAGATTGCCGAAGGGAGCAAAGTTAGAACAACAAGTCCACCCAACCAACCAACCAACCAACAAACCAGCCATGCAGCCAACCAGACAGCCTCCCTGCCACCTAGTTGATTCGCTAACTGTGCAGCTTGCATGGGGCTAAGTTTACCTTGCAAAACTTTCGCATGTCGCGAGAAGCTTGTTCGCAGCAAAATTCGAATTCGACGTTCCATCATGGCGCTATGGTCCTCGACATGGATGCTAAGCACGATGTAACATGCTATCTGTCGCTTACGTTGTAATAGTTCGCTAAGCAGCATAACGCTAATATTTTATATATTATCCAGAAACAAATTTAAAATGATAATAAGCTCTTTTCATACATAAATACTTGTTTCACCTATTCTAATTGTGCAATTTAGTTTTATAATTAAGCTAGCTCCTGATTAAATTCAGTGAGAATTTTATTATTTATATTATTGTATTATTATACTTGATAAACGTAGAACTTTCAAATATAAAAAGGACGTAAATTAATCGCGATTAGCATCGACCAACACCGTTTAAAAGCGAATCTGAGCTGACGCATTCTCAGTGGGAACGATAAGAGAGGACTACCACGAAGGGCCGTTTCCATTGGCGCGCAACATCCGTGATAGTATCGGCTTGGAAGTTCCGGCCAAGACTAAGGCGGCGCCCACCCACACCGGATCGACGCGTACATCGGTGTTGTTGAAGCTCGCGGTGCATAGGAACAGCCACGCAAGCAACACGGTAATAAAGTTTATTGCGAGAATGCATTAGATCGAATACGTTACACATCCAGTGCACCAGCTGCAGAGGGTGCGAGGTAGGTTGAGTATTCAGGGCCCAATAAACTCAACCTGCTGTACTCGGGAGTTAACGCAACCCGGCTTCAGCGCTAAGCACACGCCAAGCCGCGTGTCTCGCAGCAATCCTACTTCCTTCACCTATCGTCCCCACCTTCTTCGCCCGGTAGCCTCTTTAAGAGACTTATGTGGCTTTAACTAGAACGCTACGCGTATTTTTCCATAGAAAAGTAATTATATAAGTTACAGTAATGTGAAACTTAAGTTCTCTCTCATCTGCCTCTCTCAACTTTGATCAAATTGAATTGTGGATTAATTTGAGTCAAAGGATTATATGACGCTTCTGTCCTATAGACAAAGGTTTAGGCTATTTTCAAATCTTACTAGATTAATTAAAAAAAAAAAACTATAAGAAAAGCAGTCACAGAATATAATAAGAAAGATATTCCGTTAGCAATAATTGATTAACTCAACGTTGTTTAATAAGTGTATCTACTTTAAATATGTTTATACACGGAAAAAAAATTAATATCAAATCAACAATTCATTGTTTCATATATAAGCAAGAATATAAAATCTCCTTGGAAGTATTTATAATCTCAAAGAGACATAATTTACTAACATAAAGAAATTTTGTTTCTTTATGTAAGCAAATTATGTCTGTTTAAGATTATCAAATTCTTTCTAGAAGATTTTATATTCTTGCTTATATATGAAACAATAAATTGTTGATTTGATAGTCATTTTTTTCTGTGTACATAAACAAGATTGAAGCCTTGAATATAACGCCTCTTAATTACTTATATTTGTCGTTTTCTTTAATTATTATACTTGTAAGATATAAATATTGGAAAATTATACAATGTGTGCAATTGTTGTGTCTAATCTTAAAAAATGTACGACAATATAAAAATTGCAGTGAAAATAAACATTGTAGAGTTCACATCTGTATCCTTGAACGCAACGCCAGCCAGTCTCGAGAATTTGGAGGAACGTCCGCGAATTCCGCTGACAAATCGCCGCGAGTCGCGAGTCGAAGTCACGGGCGGATAAGAGCGGCGTCTATCTCCAAATATAGCGATAACCTCGGAAGGGGTGGCACAAGGGTGGCTCCTGATGGTGGATCGGGCGCGACGGTGGATATATCGAGCAGGATTCCCGCGACACGAGAATTCGAAAGACGGAATTCGCGAGGCGGCAGAGTTCGCGGCGGAGGGGGCGGCGGAAAAAGGAATGGGAATGGCGGATATGTGTGAGAAGCACGGAGCGCTCGGTGGCGTCGGGGTAGATGTAGTTAGGTACTATGTCGGGGCATAATAGAATAGATAGCGGATAGGCGGAAGGCCGGGGCCCGCCGCTGCTTCGGGAATACTTTACCGAGCGTATAAACGCTATTTATGGCTGCATAAACCAGCGATAGGGGATATATAATACAGTCACACACCTACGTTCCAACCCTCTCCGCCTCCTAACTCGCTCTCTCTCTCTCTCTCTCTCTCTCTCTCTCTCTCTCTCTCTCTCTTTCTTTCTCTTCCCCGTTCTTCACGCTGCGCGGCGTATCTACGTGTATCTACGAAGAACGATCGACAACACCCCCTTCTCTTCGCTTCGTCGCTCCACATCCCCGTCGGCCTGCATTGATTTGCATGAGATTTCGACCTGAGTTCCTTCTTATAAATCTACCTCCCCCATCTCCTTCGCCGACCGCGCCGAAAGGAAAGGTATTGACTCTCTTCGGCCTTTCCTTCCTTCTCTCCCACGCTGCCGCGAAAACGATGCATACAGAAAATTCGCGTGCCGAGAGGAAATTCGCGAGTTCTCCGGGCTTCGAATCGAGAAACGATCGAGCGATTTTTCGAGCCGCGAAAGAAAGCAATTAGTTAAGAATATAAACGACTCAAATATTTCATTCTTCGCAGAGAGATAAAAAAGAATAAAGGGCGAACTTGCGGCATCGGGGAAAAGCTGAATATAGAACCAATAAAACTTGAAATTTGTGAGATACGTAGATCCTATAAGAGCTTGAATTTGTGAAACATAAAGTCTAAATGTAGAGTTTGTGAGACATAGATCCCGTGAGATATAGGCTCTATGAAATCTAAAATTTCTAAAAGATAGAAAATCCATGAACTTGAGGATTTGGAAGACGTAAGATGCATAAAACGTAAGTAATGAGCGAACTGCAGAATGTACATGGAAATTAGATTCAATGGAATATGAAATAAAATGTTTGTAAAAATAAGCCAAACATTTGCAAAATCATGAATAGAAGTCTAGAATTTAAATGAAATATATTAGATATGTGTACGAATATGAATTTATATAGCTTCAGTTCTCTGTTTTTCTACAAACAGAGATTTCTGCTTTAATAGACGGATTTAATCACTCCAACACTTGGTGATAGCAATCAAATTAGTGGCGAACCACCATTAGTATGATACTTTGATTGGCGATAACGGCATTTTGCTAGCCGCTGCAAACAAAGTTCCTTAATTTGGCACTTGACGCGTTTGTAAACTTCCAGCTTCGATTTATTCCTTAGACGAAATTATTCAAAACCACGACTCAGTGCCGATTCAGCGCCATTATAATACCTAATTAGCCGTTCGCGAGACTTGGGGTGATCGACGATTCAGGGACCAGGTTCTCCAGCTTGGCAAACTTGCCCGGCACTGCCGGCTCGCTTTGGTGAATTAATTATTTCGCGTCACGCCTCGCTACGATGTTTATAAAGCGTTAGACGCCATCTTGCTGAAGCAACCTTCCGCTCTTAAATATGCGATTACGCGATCCACGGAGAGTCGCTTGTCCTCTTCGCGACTCCATCGTTGTTGTTATATTTATTTCGAGAGGTTCGACTAATATTAATTATTTTAACAATTAAAGAAATATTCTGTGCTGGGGATACTTAAACTTACGTGCGAGTACAGTGTCTCAAAATTTTCCTTGCTTACCTGAAACAGAAATTGCAACGTTGACATGTAATAAGAGAAAAATTTTGGTTAGTATTTATATTAAATATAATATCAATTGAATAGAAAATTATTATTAAAAATTATTGATGATGAAGAATCTTGTACAGCATAAAATATGCGATTATGTAATAGTAAATGAGCTAGTATAAAGCAAAATAAATTTTAATATGCAATGGGTTTGCATAACAAATTCAGATATTACGCGTGATAAATTGAGATCTTTTTTTAAATTCAAGATTATCTTGAAACATAATATCACGTCGCGTTGCACAGCACAATATCTCGTTCTCTATAGCGTTACCTATAAAATTCTACACTATTTCACGGTAAACAAATGAATCTATTTTCTCAGGAAGATTCTCCGCGGAAACTGCGGTATGACAAAGTCACGGCCATTGTTCGTTCACACCGTGGCAGGGAGATAAAGGGACGGCGAAGTATAGTCCCCGGAATACCTTTTAATTACGTCGCCGCCATCGTGAGATCTCGCGGAAATATGCAGCGCCCGCGCGCGCGGTGGACGTTTTAATCTCGCGGTCACTTAAAAACTCCTCGCATAGATCCCGTCGCTATCTCGACGGGCGGATCGGAGTCGCGTTTGGGAAGCGGAATAAAATCGCCCTACGAAATTTAATAAGTTCCTTCGACGAGGGTCGTAAGTTCCTTGCGAGAGCGGTGGAAACGAGTCCTTCGAGACTCAAGGGGTCGCTAAAACTAAAGGGCGACCCTTTATGTTTGCGTTAGACTGCAATTCACCGCCGGATTGCAGTTTGCCGTAGCAACTGATAAATCGCGAGAGAGTCAGTATTTCGCAAACGTGACACTACTATTTAATCGATCAAAATTAAAAGTGAAACTCAAGTATGTTTCTTTGATTGATAAATAGAATTGTAATGTAATATATGTTATTAATATAATTAAATAAAAGTAAATGGATTATATTCTGACGTAATTTCACAAGATGTACAAATTATATAAATCAATCGTATAAATTTTATGTAATTAAATCAATAAAAGTAAAATTGAATTGGACGAGCTAAAGTCTAGTAATTTAAACGTTTAATCGCAAATTAGAATGAGAACTTGCTGCCTTTTCTTGTGAAACGTTCAGTTAGACGATAATTAAGATAGTTTTCGGAAGTTTCCCTATTTTTAATAACGTGAAGATCAAAAGCGACGGTTGGGAAACAAAGTACACTTTTTTGCCAAGCTCTTGCCTTTATGCAATATAAGCTGAATAGTTTTATAGATTTATTTGTCCCCCAACGAAATTTCCCCGAAAAACTTTTGCGAAAGCGTACTCTTTTTGAGTTCTTTAAAAGTCTTAAAACTTGGTAAACATTTTAATTACTTAACGTAAAAAGGCCATCAAAAAATAAGAATTAAATAAAATTACGAATACAATACGACACACAGTAATATATGCAATAAAGTGCTTAAAAATCATTATCTCGCCGTAGTAATGGTTGCATATCGCCTATTTAATCGCTTCTCCGACTCTGAATTCGTTTCTAAGTCACGGCGATCGTTCCCATTACAGAGATCCGCTTTTAAAACAATTGCCGGCGCAATGAATGTCAGAGAAAAGAGCGAGAAGTAACTTTGGATTTCGGTATCGTCGCAGCGAAAGAATCGCATGGTGTAAATTCTGGAGTGGGACAAAACGCGGTTGGCCATTTCGCAAGAGCGGAACCTAATCCTGCGGAGATACGTGACCAGAATTGCTCTTTGACCTTCCCGTAGTCCAAACGGGACCAGCAGCTTAGCATTTTCCTTCCTTCCAATCGTTTTGTTTCCTCTATTTGCACGGCAGGAACGTTCGAGACACTTTTCCATCGCGTTGGATCAAACGACCAATAAGGACGTTATTATCACGTTATATAACGTCTTTGTATTCAAAGACGGTATAAAAATTCTATACAACTAAAAACATATTCTGAAGTTTATAGATACTTTTATACAATTTACTCAAAACAGAAAATTTATTTTCTTAGCGATAGTAGTAATATTAATGTAATAATATATTTTTATTATAATTTTTTATTATTAATATAAAAATACATAACAAGATTGTTGCCTACATAACAAAGAAAATTCTAAACTTTGCAGACTTAAGAAAAAGTGTTCCAATAAACTGATTACTATATCAGTAACTAATAATATTTCATCATTAGTTACTCATTCAGATTCAATTAACTGATGAAACTACTGATATGTAATCAGTTTATTGAAACATTTTATCAATTCTTTTTTTTTCAAGGGACTTTTCCGTTAATAAACCTCTTGAAAATTTAACAAGAAATTTACATTTTGATTGTTATATTGCAAAATTTTTTTCATTTAATTAAACGCTAATAATTTTTGCTTCTTTCATCAATTAGATATTCTTTCACAGAAATTTTCTCACATTGTTTGAGAGAAGAAGAGCGGATGCCCCAGTTGCCCAGTTTGAAAGTAATATCATACTTCGAAAGAGATACGAAGGGTCAAAAATGTCTCTTCATATCTTAGCTTCCATGTAATCCATTTCCGCCTTTCAAAACTTAAAACGAAGTTTAAAGCACAAAGACTCTGTGACGTTTCCGTCAACCAAAATAATTTGAGAGCGGAACTCGGCGCGCTTAAATTTGGATGACTTCCAACGATATTATCGAAACTGACAGCAATGTTGAGTTAAATTTGTTCTTCGCATGAGGGATTGGTAACATGGTCATCTCGAAGGGGAAGTGGCTAGTGAGGGTATCGTAAATACCTTCATTACAGCAAAAATAATTAATCTAAACTTAGAATCATTATTATTTATAGCTCGCTGTAAACGTCACTATCGTTTTCATCCGATCTTTCGCGCGTCACAAATATCGCACGTATTCCTCATAATTTATTCGCGTTTAGCGATAAGTGAATAATAATTAATAAAATACGTAAATAATAAACTGGACTCACAACGAGCCGTACACTCGCGGGTATTCGTGAGTTCACGAAGCTCCGTCGCTCTGCCGTCCTCCGCCAGCTGATAAATGTATTTTAAATGGGCGTTCGGGTTCCATTAACGTTAAACGCGAGCTACGCTGCACGCCAAAGTCAAGCGGACTAGAGATACTTTCGAGAAATCTTACGATAGCGGCGCAAATCCGGCATAATTCGCTGCTCGGGCGTTAATGGCGTTAGACCTGTCGGGACGGTAAGAGCCGCTCTCTGCCTCCTTCGCTTAACTTCGCTCAACAGCTATTCCCATTCATGCCAGTTCCATTAACTTACTATCGAAGAAATGCGACGTCGATCTTAAAAATACGAAGCTCGCGAGTTTATTTCCGACAACATATGATCTCATGATCCTTCAATTAGCGTTTCGATTTAGAGAAATATGTTACCATTGTATTATCTATGCAGAAGATATTTATATAATAGTTTATCAAACTTTCTTGTCAAAATATAACTTTTATAAAAATATTCTATCCAGGAATATACACATCACTTTCATCAATTGGATAAATAGTAATAAGGTAGCAAAACTTGTCTATTGTGGAAATTCTTGAACAGTTATTATTCATTTAAATATTCTAATATTTAAAAAATTTGCAAATTTTTGTTCCTTACATGCTGTTTGTTATTATTTTTCCATTATTATATTGTATTATTTTATTAAATTAATCTTTTCTATATTTTTTAAATCTTTATTATCTCTTTTCTTTTCGGAAACTCTTTTCACTCTTTAAATTTTTTTATTTTATTGCAGTATATTGCAAAATCTGTTAGGATAGTTATTTATTAGAAACATTAGAAACAGAGAGTCTCTAAAATTATTTTAATTAAAGACGTAATATTCCACGGATTACCTGAAATTAGTATAATCTCGATATTCCGCAGGCAACCTATGTTATACAGAGTTCAGTCATGATATAACGTATACTAATGTCGCATGTCGGGAAAGAGGAAGAGAAAGATAAAGCGCGAAAAGTAAAAGTAGATAATCTACGTAGAATCTGGTGGAATTTCGAGTATTAATTTTCGGTACATGTCGACATTAGGTTTCCCCAGTTTCCATCTGGATATATACATCGGCAAGAGGTCGTCGTTCTTGGCTCTGGACCAATCGTCACGTCGGTGCTACCCGAATTGCGATAAGGTTTCTGACGATGAACGTGCACCAAAATGTTGCCTGGAGTTATTCTGGACCGTTATTCCTTACTTCCGGGTGATGCCGGTAGACGGATTACACCTGTCAACGCGCAATCGTGTTTCCTTCATTGACTTCAAATACAAAATGCCTAAAGACAATTATAATTGTGAACCTTCGAAACAACTGTTATATGCATTTGTACTGTATTTGTAAAAATAGGTACTAGAAATTAAAAAAGCTATTGAAAGAAATGTTCTAAATAAAAAAGTTTTTTCCTTTCCTTCATATTTTCAAACAATTTTTTTCTTTAATCAAATTAAAATTACTCTGACAACAAAATTTCAATGAGAATTTGATTGAGTGCTTTTCATTTCCAGCATTAAATCTCTTGGTAACTGAAATTCAAATTAATAATCCGTGAAAAAAAAATTAACTGAAGTAAACTGACTAGAGAATAATAATTTAATATTAATTCACATAGTTGAATTTCAATAAATAACTTACGTACATATTAGATTGAACATAGAAAATTCTGATGGCGCATTTGGCAAAATTCCATGTCACGAATACATTAGTAAAAATAATTCCTTACTCCTCGACGCATCTTTGCCTTGTTCTTCTTGTTCGCTCATTCCATTCCCTTCCTCAGCGGTCTCCTAGTTAGGCGAGCACTCTAACTTAGCACTCTGATAAGTGCGCGACTTAATTGCAGTGAACCTGCTGCAATGCTTGAACTCGGTTTCACTTAATACGCGAATTCCAGCTTGATTTATTGATGGCCTCCGCCATGAGTATTCTAGGAGTGCCAAGAGAAGGAGATGGAACTCGGTTTATCACGTTGCACTCTCGTATCTCGCTTAAAATACGCTTTTCAGAAAGAGAGAGAGAGAGAGGGGAGAGAGGGGGAGAATAGTTAAGTACGAATAGTACTCAATAGTACACAAAGGAAACTATACAACCTTTATTTAATCAACGTAATCAACGAAATTAGATTTAGCCACAAATATTTTCTAACTAAAATGCAACGTATTACGTATAAAAGAATTTGTTAATTTTTTTGTGTTTTCATCAGACTCATCTTTTCTTTAACTAACAATAAGTAAAAGAGTTCTTAATCAATTTATAATCAAATTCATTACTAATATGAGACAAAATGATCAAATTCGTGTAGTAGTCGCGATATTGTGTTCTTTGTAAGTGCTTTTGAGAAATTCAGTTAAATAATAAAACTTTAAACAGTAAAATTATAATTAATATTAATAATTAATTCACATAGTTGATAGTGAATTTCAATAAATATCTCACATATATTGTATAATAATAAAATTAAACTTATTTAGAGAATTAGATATGAATTTATTGCAATTGCAATATTTTGAAACAATCCTAAATTTATTATTATGTACATGTTAAAATCAATCCTAAATTTATTATTATGTATCATTAATAATTTTGCTATTAATGTCACATACATGTTAAAATAAAATTAGGATTGATTGAAAATATTGCAACTGCAATATTTTCAATCAATCCTAATTTTATTTTAACATGTATGTGACATTAATAGCAAAACTATTAATGATACATAACAATAAATCCACATCTAGTCTGTCTAAATAAAAGTAAACATCATTATTTCACAGCTCTCGAATTCTTATAATTTTGCAATTTAACTTTTATATCTTTTAACAAGTAGAAATCTTAGGAAGACAAGAATCTATCTCCCTCCTTCTCTCAAGAGCACTTTCTTAGTCTTGAAAAATACCATTATCCAGAGCCAGTTCGGAGAATAACAATGAATTTCAATTAATGGCAGGGGAGCTCGCGCTAATCCTCGAACAATCGCTCCTCGGGCGCCGATCGCTCCGCGAACGATATCGCAGACTCGCCGAGTTCGGGCTAATTAAATTCCCGTAATATCATATCTGCCTTCCGCACACATGGCTCCCGCGGAAACTTCGATCTGCGAAAATATCGGAGAAGCGGCTCTCCAGACCGAGAGAGCGGATCGAGCACTCGCGGAAGTGTCCGCCGAAAGTACTCAATCGGATGGGGCGAAACGTATTGCCAATTTCGGACGAGCTTGTAGACAGTGTCGACCGCGGCAGATCTACGGCGTGTAATTCGCCGGAAATTCGGCGGTACCATCTGCGCGATTCGAATGGAAATCGCGACGGTGTACGATCGAAGCCTGAGCTATTTCGCGCCGCGCCGCGCCGCGCCGCGCCACGGCGGCCACATCGTTAAAGAATGTCGCTGAACAGCGATAAATATAGAGATCGGACTGATAGTGATATCGCTTCGCGTTCTCATTGCGCGTTCATGTGTGGCCAGCTTGTGCAGTCGCTTGTGCGGAAACTGAATTGAATAATTCACTTGAAGAGAAATAGTGAGAAGAGAGAGAATGAAAAAAATATTAACAAAATATATTAATTGTGCGTATATAATTCTATTTCACTTACTTTCCCACATTTCAATCCTACTCTTTAATCATATTTGAGATTGCATCTTCGTAGATTTCGTGTCTTAAAAAAAAAAGAACACAATCTTGGGCAAAGCTTTCAGATATAATAAAAATCGAATGAGAGAGAAAATATTCAAAACAAAGAAAAGTTTCGATTCTCTCTCAAGATTCATGGTAGTGTCCAGTATCTCCAGACAGTGATTTCTCTCACCGTCGGTCGTTCATCCATCCACGAGGTCGTCGTTGACCTCGGTGGCTTCTCGGGACGGTCGTCGATGTCCCGTACATCATTCTCCCGAGTTATAAATACGACGGTTCGAACGAAGTAACGAGCTTGCCGCGGATCAACGGCGCAAATAGACAAAGTACACAGAGAGTAGAGAGGATAGGAGCAGAGAAAGGGACGGGAAAGGAGAATGAAAGGGTCACACCTGCCGGCGTCGCTCGTCTCATTGAGATCCTTACAACAGCTGCACCGGTCAATGAGCGGATTCGCGGTTCGCGTCGCGATTCGACCAATTGTACGAGCTGCTTAAAATTAGCGGTGTGGACGGCGATCGTGTCCAAAAGGCTTCTTGTCGTGAGTTCATGTCGACGAGAAGCAGAAAGAGAAAATCGAGCGCGGTTCCTCGGCAAAATTGATCGGTCGGAATTGCAGTGGCGGCCAACTGCAGTCCGCGAACTCGCTTAACGACGAGCCCCGGGATCGTAACTCCTTGCCGGAACGGGGATTACCGCGCCGCGCTGCATCACGCGAGTCGACCCCGGAATAACGCCGGTAATACATATTAAGCACCCAAATAAATCAATAACGAGGTGAGTTTATCGAGACGCTTCCCCCGGCGCACACTCGGCGATCGACGAGAACTTACGCCAGCGAGACGGGAATTTCGAGCGGCTTATCGCGCCGGAAAATCGCCGCCGTTAATCGCGTGAGGGGCTCTAAAGTCTAAAGTTAAATACCAGACGAAAAGAATATAGTTATTAATATGAAAATGGTAATGTCACATTTACAAGTTTCTAAAATTGTTTCTAAATATTCAATTTACATTCAGTACGATGAATTTAGTAAAACAATAACATTAATAAAGGTATTAAAAGAACAAATACGGTAAAAGTAAAAGAGTTCAAGAGACATGTGTAGATAAACAAACTAAATATATAGTAGATCTGTAAAGGCGTCTTTTTAAATAAATGATTTTACACACTTAATTGTGTAAATCTTTTAAATTCAGCACAATTATAAAATTTCTCCAAAAATATTAATTTTAAACACATTGAATTTTGATTTGTTGTTTCCTGAAACATTTCCTGATAATGTACACTATTGCAAATTTAGTCATGTGTCTGCAATGGACTTTTGACATGATAGACATTTCAAATACATAGTCCAGGATGCACAAGTCCGCGACGAAGCGAAACGTGAGCGGAGCGTGACGGACGGCGCAACGCGCGGCGCTGTATAAATGCAGCGTTGCTAATGTTAAATCGTCGACGCGGTAATTACATGCAAATAGCGTCGGCCACTATTTAAACAGCGCCCGTGCATGGGGCGCACCGTCGAAGCGCGCCTCATCCATATTTTTCGAAATGCTCACCTTCACGTGCTTCGTCCGCGCGTGCAAAGCTGGTTCGTTATTAAGCGCCGTTGAATGCACTCCGGCTATATCTCTATGAGCTTCGCATAAGCGAGGAAACAGGAGCCATTAAAAAATTTTGCGAAGGCACCTCTTAAAAAGAAACGCGATAGAAAAAGCTCAAATTACGGTAGCGTTTAAGAGCTTTAACCTTGCTACTGGAAACTGAAATTAACATGTAAACGTGCATAACTCTTTTCTGCATTTTCAGTTAAAAAAATACAAGTGTAGATAATGAAATTTAACTTCTTAGTTTTTATTAGATTTTCATAGAAACTTTATAGTAAATTGCAATCATGATTTAATGATCACGATGAAAATATGTTCATTAATTATAATCACTCATTAATTATGAGTAAAAAAAAATTAATCTACATTTACAAAATGATATCTATTATAGTTGAGCAAAAAGAATAATAAACTATATAGAGACAATATATATATATATATATATATAATACATATAAATAAATATATCGTTACACCTCTCAAACAATCAAAATGACACTATTCTAGTCCACTTACATGGAAACCGTACGAAGTTGACACACGAATTTCGTGAAAAAAAAAAATAGCCGCATCTAGGTCTACTTAAACTGAAACACGTGTGACAGGTCTAATTTTTCGTTAGCCCATTTGAAGACAAAATTGAAGGATTGAGTTAGCGCGCGCGTAGTAGGTCTACTATATTGTTGACCTTTTTTATTTTGTTGATTGAGCAGAATAAGTTGTATAATAATAATATATAATAATAATCTTTGTAGTCCGTGTTTTACATCCATTACAACCTATTCTGCTTTCAATCCTCTAATTTTAGCGAAAAATTAGACCTGTCATGTGTTTAAGCAAACCTAGACGAGGATTTTTTTTTTTCACGAAATTCGTGTGTCAACTTCGTATGGTTTCCATGTTAGTGAACTCTTTTGCACACATATACATACGATCTTAGGTAGTTTATTGCGTAGGCGCATTAAACCATTTGCGTACCAAATTTACGATTCTGATGAATGTGATGGCAATCTTTCCCGTCGTTTCGTCGATGAAAGCCAGAGAATACGATAAAACAGTCGTGAGTAATTAACACGCTGAACGCCAGATCTAAATTTCGACATCGTCTAACCGATGCCAGAAGTATTTTGAGAGACCCTAATTGTCTTCATTTAAATTAATAGAGTCGCTCATAAGAGCTATATAAGAAGAGATTTAATCAAATTGAAATTTTAATTTTAATTCTAAAAAAAGAGACCAAGAGTGTTTATTTCTAAATTTACTTTTTTCGAAACCAGAAAAAAAAATTTCAACATGCAAATAATATTTTATAGTTTTTAAATTAATTTTTATCATGTACATGAATGTTTAAGAGAGTGGAATTTTGAGAAAGATTTCTTGTAAGTTCTGTAGTATTTAGCTGTTAATACTTTACATATTTAAAATTTATTACATTACGAAAATATTATTAATAACCGCATGTAATAAACGTATTATTTTTTTATATAGTCAATTCATTAATAAAAACAATTAACTCTTAGCTGTATCTTGGATGTAAATCTTGAATCCTGCTCATTCCGCGTTGCTCGCGCGGTTCTCCTTCTCGCGGTTAATAAGCGTTTCCTCGTAATTTCTCAATCCACGCCTACACTTCCACTGTAATTATTTCTGTCGGCTTCTTACGTGTCTTTTGCGGCATGCCGATCTCCATTTACGTCGATCTTGATTATTGCCACAAGGGCACGAATTTATTAGCCATCAATTTGTTGAAGTGTTTTATATATTCACAATTTTATGAAACTCTGTAATGTGTGACATTATTTTGTTAACTTTAGTTTCTCTAATACGCCTTCAGAGAGATTTGTCTTTCAGGAGTACCGTAACAGCCTATAGCTATCTAGTTTAAGGAAGAACAATGTTTCGTTAGGACTTAAGAAACCACACAAAGTTAGTGAATCAAAATTTCTACAATAATAGCGACTTTTGTGCTGTGAAATATTATGACCTAAGAGCTCTGATACTAAGAGTTACACCAAGCTTTGATACTAAGAGTTACAACAGTCTTTCTTGAATAACCTTGATTAACGTTACTCTTATTTATAAAAATATGCTGCTCTAAAATATACTCCTTCTTCTTAAAGTGACATGTTTCTAGCCATTATTATCCTTTCTTCCTTGCTTGGTTAAACAAGATTTAGTAATTATTATTCTGTTCCCTTTGTTCTTATTAATCACACCGAAAATTATGGATCGGCGAAAGCGCTGCGCGCGTATCAGAGCAACGCGGGGAGGAATCGTCGGAATGGAGTTGTCGCGTTACTGCGGGAAATAGCGTGGAATTTATACGACCATTACCGTCGCGCCGCGGGTTAACACGGACGGCCGTATCGGCAGCGAAGCGCCACGATGCGCTGCGCTGCGCCAAGCTCCGCTAAATAAATGGACAATATCATCCTCGTCGTAAAAATAATTGCCCGCCGCTCGTGGTGGCGCGCGGCCGATTATTGCCGACCGCGGCAATTAGCTGCCGCGGCTTGATGCGCTTTATTGCCGCTTGCTGCGAATTTTTATCGCGAGCTTCGTTGCCGGTTCCCCTTTGTAGAGATTGCAGTCTGATTGCGGCAGAGAGGATTTTTGGAGCGAGAAAAATAAGAGGACCAACATGAGTCGATGCTACAATTTAAAATTGAACTAAAGGAGAATTGAGATGTATACTAAATAACAAAATTATTTACTAGTTAAGAATGACATTTATATAATTATGAACTTGAAGGCATCATTAATAAGAAATATTTAATACGTAAAAGTTACAAGGTTCGCAAACGATATTAAACTGTCCGTAAAATTTCTACTAAAAATCTCACCAAACTTACAGAATTCTCCGCGTTATAAGGCATTAATATTTTTATCCATAAAAATAAAATTAAAACAATATAACACATCTCTCTCTCTCTCTTAATTATCTGCTCGGTACTTGAAACAAAATTACGTCTACAACCAATTGTGAAAGGCCGGCCAAAGTCTCGGGATGTGTCACACGAGATTATACGGCGCGGAGGAAATAATGACGCAGATATTGCGGAGAGGATATGGTAGGAAGAGGCGGAGGTCGGTCGGCGGGGTACGGAGAAATATAATGGGTTAAGTTTCGCCGTCGTGCTCCGGCGAATTTCCGGGTCGAGCTCGCGAACGCGTGGCACTTTCAAGGGACTACCTGGAGCTCTTCTTAGGTAACCAAGTTAAGCTGTTAATTTCCACGTACATGGTTCACGGTCGGCTTGAATTTCTTGCCTAGCCCCAGGGTAACCCGGAAAAAGTCCTTCGCGCTCTTTTGTCCAGACTTCGAATCGCTTGCGCGGATTAAACTAGGAACATAATATTACGACGTCATATAAGCTTTGTCACATCATATTATATTAACTCTTTATGGACCATCGGGACTTTAAAGTTCCCTATTGAGTTTTATTCCTCTTAATTTACATTCCCTTCTTTTCTAAATTCCCACAGTTAATGATACATTGATTATGTAACATTAAACTGATAAGAAGACCATCCCTTTTTCGATATAGACAAAGCTATGTTGTGTTACAAATATAATAAATATTTTTTAAAAGCATTTAAAGAAGTCAGATCAAAGAATTACAAAACGAATATGCATTTGACTAGACCGAATATTTATGAAATTAATATAAAAAAAATTAATTTGTCTAAAAATAAATTGTAAATTAACTAAATCAAGATTTCAATTTTTAACTTAAAAGCATGAATAGCATGATAGTAGGTAATCATCAGTATGTATTTAACTTTATATTTTTGACATTTTTTTTCGGCTATTTGCACATTTTTAAAAAGAAGTGACATTTGTGGAAACTTTAAAATATAAATTTAGAGAGAGGTTTAGACCGTTAATGAATAAATATAAATTGAACTAAATTGCCTACTACGGTCATAGCTGGATCTTGTTGCTTATATTTACTTGTGTGATTTTTATATACATTCTACAAATTCACCCGAATGTGCGCCGAATTGGTTTTCCGGTCATAACACAGCCGTAAGGCGAATAAGAATAAGTAATATCACATTGATTAAATTGATAAACCTTAAAATCAATTCAATAACATATGATGCCGACTCGCATTCAGATGTTAAACCCATTCCCCCCTGAAAAAACTGTAAAGAATTTATTGCGAAAAATATCGGCGCACATTCGGGTGAATTTGTAGAATGTATATAAAAATGACACAAGTAAATATAAGCAATAAGATCCAGCTACGACCGTAGTAGGCAATTTAGTTCAATTTATATTTAAAATATAAGTTTAGAGAATGCACGATTGCACTATGTATAACTTAATAATACATAAACAACACTCATGCATTAAAAAAAACTTTAAATCATCGTACTACCAAATTCATAGTACATATTGTATGTAAACCGAAACATAAAAATTTATCTGTGATATTACTATTACATGACTTTGTATGAATGTAACTTAGCTCTTCCATATATTCACCCCATTTTCGCATTTATTTTATTACGGCAATACACGAACAGTACATCTTTCAAATCGCAGATATCGAGAATGAAGAAGAGGAAGTATAGAGGAAAAAACGATCGGTATGAGCACAGCGTTGACGACACCTGAACAGGATTCAGGTTCGAGAAACAGGTTTCTGCTCTCGTTCTCCTCCGGAGGAAGGCGCGCGTGCTCGCGCTCTCCATGCTCTTTTTTCTTCACGCCCGTGTTCGGTTCCTCCTCATCGGCGTCATCGCGCGCCGCAAGTCCGTGTCAGCGCAGCGGGCGGCTGTTATGAGCGTAGTTATGGCCAATATTTGTCACGTCTTATCGCCGACGCGCATCTTAAGCGTGGAGAATTAAACGCGTAATCGCGTGGTTATTATCTCGTTAAAGTCAAACGCGAGTCAGAGCCGAGGGAAGACCCCTCTTTCATCGCTTCCTCCTTCACCGCAGCTTCCTCTGTTTAATAAATGATCTGCGTTTTGGATTTGCCCTGTAGTTAGTTTCTCTCAAACTTAATAAAAAACAGCAGAATCATCCTCTATTAGAGTTTTTTTAAAATATTGAAAAGAAATCAGCCCAATCAACGAAATCAATCTGTTATTAGCAGAAAACGATCATTTATACAACAATCTAAACTTTCCACTCTTCTCATTATACGGCGTCGCGAACAGGCATTACGACGCCATTCCCCACTCTCCTCACAGCTCGACGAGTGGATCCGCTCTAACGTCCCAAATACTCCACTCTCTTCTTCGGGGTAGACAACGTGATCCGGTAGCGGCGGTAACGGTAATTGGAAGGCAGAAAAACGGAGAGAATTAATTTGTCGTGCGCGGTGGTTGACGGAGAGTGCGGGAAACGAGGGACATGAGGTGGGGAAGCTCCCGGGGTGGAGCTCCAGGGAGACCCCGAGAGGTGCCCGAGAGTTGCCGTCGGGCTCTCCCATTGATTATGAGGCAAGACGAGCGCCGTTAATGGCCGACGGCGACATTTATCGCGTCAATGGACGCCGCGCGTCCATTCCCACGTGACGACCTCCGTCATCCGCTATAAATACGCATTCTGGTCCCCTCCTCCTTTAAATGACGTCGCGATACGTTTTCAGAAACCGCCTCTTCCGACCATTTACCACCGCGCATCCATTTAAGATTCGATATCTCTGCGTTCCTCAAGGCAAATCGCTGCTTAAACGATTAGCGCGGCTTGCTTGCTTTGCGACTTCTTCCATTTCTTTACCCTGTATTGTTAGCGTATACTCTCTTTGCAATGTTTTGCAAATCAGAGTGTTTCAAAGATTTAAAAAAGTAATTGTATTTTTATACACTAATCATAATAAGAGTATGCATTAAAAATTTTAATTTTTTTTCTGATAATGTTAATAGAGTGTATAATGTACTTTCTCAGCTGTAAATTCTTCAGCAAATTTAAAACTCAACTTTTTCTGAAGCTCAATCACTCGTTTCACAAATTCTTATGACTTTCTCTTTCAGTATTATGCAATTAAATTAGATATTATTTTTATCTAGAATTAATTTTTATCTAGGTACTCTCTTGCAATATACTATACTTCCAACAGATCCAATCTCAATACGATTAAATACGATTCGCAAGAAAGGTTTCAGCGTCAATCAGCGATCGACTAACGACAGAATACTCAAAACTAAAATAAATTAGAAAATCAAGGTTCTGTAGAAAATGACAACATTCCTGCGTTGTAATTTCCTAATCTAATTAAAAACTGCGTCGCAGAAATACAACTGTGAGCAACATGCTCTTCCCACCTAATTTCTGCAGATTTCTTCTCCCGTGCTGCTCCGGCTCTCGTCATGTCGCGAGAGATTCGTTCGCAGCTGCCGTCGGAATTTTTCTAGCCGGGTCTTATACCGAAGCGGGCCATGCGTTACGACGCTGCAGTAATTAAAAGTGCTCTCTCGCCCCTTGTTCTCCGCCCACACCGTCCGCTCGGCGGGACAGTACGCGCCGACGGTTTTTAATTGAAAAAATTTCACGGCAAACTTTCTCGTCAACTGCGACTCGCGGTGCTCTCAATGCTTTCACGACGGTCTCGATTAAAAGATCATACTCCGTTCTCTGAACAGCTGCATTCTCGTCTAACTGCAGATATAATCAACAAGAATTGTACTCGAAAAAAAAATGTGACAAGCGTACACTGGAAAAAAAAGACTGGTTATAACTACCAAATGTATAGTGAAATAGTATCAATTAAATATTTGGTCAATGTAACCAAAAATTAATTTACTTTTCTAAATATTTAGTAACTTATACCAGATTTGATAATACTTACTAAACATTTAGTAAGATAAAATTATTTTTGGTTGTATTGTCAAAATATTTAATTGATACTATTTCACTATACATTTGGTAGTTATAACCAGACTTTTTTTCAGTGTAATAAATTATCAATAAAAAAAAGTTGAAACGCACACATCGCATTATGTGACTTAATATTTTACTTTATATTTATATTTCATTATTATATTTCATCTATTTTTCGAATATATTACTTTAAAACTGTACTTGCATTATATAATTTTAAAATAATAATTTTTACTGGATCTGTGAACATACTTAAGAAATTCAAATGTGAAATATATAATTCTACTGTGTTGAATCTCGTATGTTCAGTCTTAAAAAACTAAATTACAATAAATTATAGTAAATTAAATTTCCAAATTAACAGAAATCTATTTTCTCTTAAAAGATACGATTCTTCTAAAAGATACGTTTTTAAAATAAATTTTAGGTGACCTAAAGGATCTTCTTAGAAGAGTTAAAAATAAGGCAAACCGGATGGAAGAATGGATCAAACCGAGCGATTTCACTAAAAAAGACAGTAATTGACATAACGAGAGACACATTAAACTTAACCACATGGTGCTGAGAGTATCGATTGCACGGTATCGTTCGTATTCCGGTTTCTCTCGTACAACTCGGGCATACCCGGTGACTCGTATTTCAAGGCAGAAACGAACCACGGCGTTCCGCGCGAAGAGCGCGATAAAATCGGCCGTAACGACGAGACTCATTTCCCTTCATATCAATTCCGCGGACGAACAACGAGAACGCGGCGACGCGAGAACTCGCAAAACATAGGCTCGACGATCGACATCGATGTGGTTTTAATGTTCATCGCTCGCAGTGCTCGCCACAAAACGAGTAATAAGTAATAACACATCAAATTTTCGTCAGGTGACCTTCAGCTACAGGGCTCCATAACAAAATCAAATTTTAGAATTTTATTTCTAAATTGTCATAAGCTGCAAATATGCAGACATCCAAAAAATCCATAGCCTCCTAAGCCTATAAATTAAAAATTTTTTTTCTCTTTAAATCTTTCAAACTTTGATATCAAAATTTCTAATCTTACGATTCTCTATATTTCTAAAACTTTACATTTTTTAAGAATTTAAATTTTCAAAAAAGAAATTAATTTTGATTAAATATATATTCAAAAATACAATCAATATTTATGCATCGATATTGTGCAACAATTATATAAAATAATTTGTTTCTATTCTTTTACAGGAAGACAAAGCTTTATAGTCAGTTTCAATATTTAAATTACAATCACTTACTCTTAATTAAAACAAAGCAATAATAATATACAATAGAATAACTGCTTTATCAAATTATAATAATAAAGAAGCTTAAATCAGACGCGAATTCTAGTCATACGATTAATTAAATGAATGCTATTTTTCACAGACAGCTCGATCTCCGAAGGCACCGTCGAAATAGCGCATCGTGTTTTACGAAGATAAGACTTTAAGGTCTTAATCCTCGTCGAGATGAAAGTGGAGTAGAGACGAGCGACGTTCCAATAATCTAAAGCGTTACTCTCGACGATTACGCGCGCGGATTAGCAACCAAAAGAGACCGGCATGACGGTATCGGAATCGAGAAAAAAAACTAGTGAAATTATAAGATCAAGTTCAACGTGACATAGTCATAATATTTTATCGCTATTTAATTGAATGTATCGAACAAAACGTTTGTTTCCCTGAAATCGCAGAAAATTTCGCAAAAGGCGAGATAAATGTCGATTGTGAAGTAATTTTCTAAAACCTTGAAAATCATTCTCATCTCTTATAATTCCTAAATATTTTAATAGTGACAAAAATAATTCAAATTTTCAATTATGCAAGTTTCCAAGTTTCTAAATTATTTTTTGTTACAAATAGTTTTTTGTTAATTTCAAGCATACATTGTGTTATCATTTCGCTATTAGATACAGATTGGTTTTCGAAAATTAGCTGAAAAACAATGTTTACACACAAACGTATATATTGTTTTTTAGCTAGTTAATGCGATATTACATTAAACCGAAGAGAATTGGAGTTGCGTGTTTCATTTTCTAGAACACTGCGTGAATAATTTACGCGTTTTCATAATGACCCAAATTCGCTCGTTAAATAAATTATCGCCAAAACGTCGAATAAACGCCATTTGTCATGATATGATTACGTCACGGTGCAGATCATAATGATCGCAAAAAGTATATTGAATTAATGTTGCCACGTCGAGAGGATTCACCTCCGAATGTTATCTCTTCTATCTCTCACGAGAATGATCGGCCCTCAGAAAAATCGGTAGTTACAAAATGATATCATCGCATATCAATTTGATTATCTATAAGCCTATAAAAGCTCACGCTGTCGGAAGTCACTTGTAGTAACTTTCATAAAAAATTGATAGAGAATTGAATGATAAAAAAAATAAATTTTAGAAAAAAGCAAAATTATTTTTAAGAAGATATATATGGAAAAGACGTAATGCGAGCAAACATCTGGCGGAGTTAACTCCATTTTACACATTATTTCGGTACAACTTCTAGCATTTTACAATAGAATTTAAGTATTAATTCAGGTTATACATAGAGCTTCATAAAATGCAACCATTAAGTTCACGCAGTGCTCTGAAATTGTGCATTTTTGTCAGCATTTGTTGTTGATCTCACCATATTTACACGTTTCAACTGTCATTTAAATAACGGAACTAAAAGCTGATACGATATATGGTAACCAATTCGAGAGCATTCGCAAATATAACGGTGATATAAATCTTATATGGCAAAAATGTTAAACGTGGAAGGGAAATCGTACAGTTACAGTTTCATTTCCTGAATCGTCCCTACCTCTTTCAACCGCGTTCAGAGTAGTGAGATGGGTAGAAAAAAATCTGCTCTACTCTTCCCTATTTCCACGCGCAAACTTCGAAAACTGTAATTTGTGAATTTTGTTCGTGTCAGCCGATAAATGTCGTGCGACAAATGTCGGCCTTGCCCTGCCGGGGATTGAAATATTTATGCCACGTAGAGTGCAGGTTAAATGTGTGTTCGCGAATACCGCTTGATTTACGACGGTAGACTGTATCAGCTTGGTAATTTTGTTCTGTTTCTGTGTGAATATATATATATATAAAATTTTATATATTTATATGTACATGTATGTATGTGTGTATATATATATATTATATATATATATATGTGTGTGTGTGTGT
>QKQZ01017471.1:0-22543 GCA_003595255.1 Solenopsis fugax | reverse complement strand
ACGACAGCCTCGCCTGCAGCTGGGCGCTGGGTAGAAGGTTGGGGTGGAGGACGGCGGGCGGGAGAGAGACGGAACAACTGACGGAAAACGAGGAAGGGCGGAAAGATGCCGGGCCTGATCGCCGTGAGCGAGTTCGTCGAGGAGACGAGGGAGGACTACAACTCGCCCACCACGTCCACCTTCGTCTCGCGAATGCCACAGTGCAGGCAGACCATCACGTCCCTCGAGGAGGTGAGTGTAACGACAAGTTTTGTGTAACAGCAACAACCGTCATGACACACGGCTGCCGTTCCCGGTAAACATTGATTGAAGTTGACCGAAGCTGCGACCGGTCCCTCCCGCTCCNCCCCCCCCCCTCCCGCTTTCGGCAAGTGGGACGGGGGACGGGGGAGAGTCAAGTAAACTACGGTCGGCGCCAATTGATAGTAGACGGGAACCGTCGATGCGACCCGGATGATTTATCTCGACATTTTCGTCCATTTTAATCCAATTTTTCGTCCATTTTTGCTCCAATTGTGTCCTCTACTTTTTCATGAATCTTTATTCTAATTTTTCGTATATCTTTGCTCTAATGTTTTTGTGCATTACTATCTCCATTTTTCATTTATTCTCGCTCTGATTTTTTTTCGTCATTTTTGCTCAACTTCATGCATCTTTGTTTTAATTTTTCGCGTACCTTTGCTTCATTTTTTTATGAATTGAAATTTTTTGTGTATTTGCTCTAATTTTTTGTGCACATTATTGTTTCAATTTTTTAATCGTTATTCTTGCTCTGATTTTCTCGTGCATTTTCACTGCAATTGTTCGTGTATTTTCGCTGCAACTCATATTTACGTTTCATTTCTAACCGCGTGTTTCTCCATTCGCGACCCGTTCTCGAAATTTCCTCGACTCTCTTTATCTCTCTCCGCCACCCGTGTCGCATCGTACCACCCTTACCGCTCTGTTTCTCCGTGTCAGCGTTAACCATACGATCGGTGGTCGCGCGCTTGTTCCTCGTGTGTGGGCGTGTATATCGCGTATTGGTTGCGCGATCCTGCGGGACGCCGATGATTCGTTCGAGTAGACATCAGAATGATCGTGATGTTTTCCGCATGGTGGCTTCTACGATTTCTGCGCGAGCCGAAGATAATTTGTTCGTACACTGAGAAAAAGCGTAATAATAGCTATTAAATGTATATTTTATTGAGCATATTAATACAATGTTTAGTAAATATTATCAAACATGATATTAATAACACTGGTCGACAAAAATTCAACATTTTTTGGCCTTAAAGAAAAGGAAGTTGTTTCTGATAGATTTTGATGCGCTGATTACTAATCTGGCAGCACAAATTTCGTATCACGTCAAGTTTTTGAGATATTTTAACTTAAAGGTGCAAAAAATGAGGTTTTTGGCCATTTTCAACGACTTATAAAATGTCTATCAATTTTTTTTCAGCATCCAACCTGATGTCATATTAAAGTGTTATTCTTACCCTTTCCAACGCGNGTTTTTGGCCATTTTCAACGACTTATAAAATTATCAATTTTTTTTTTCAGCATCCAGCCGGATGTCACATTAAAGTGTTATTCTTACCCTTTCCAACGCGTATTCGATTGCTATGATCCGACTTTTTTTCGCTGAAATAGAGCAAATTGAATTTTTTTTGTTTTTTAACCTTTCGTGTCAGGGTTTTTTGTATGTTTTTGTAATCGATCGTTTTGAAAATTGTCTTCAAATTCGTAATCAGCGACCAGAAAAACTTTCGGATACAAATTTCAAAACAATCGGTTCAATACAAATAAATGTGACACAAGAGGTTAAAAAACAAAAAAATTCAATTTGCTCTATTTCAGCGAAAAAAAGTCGGATCATAGCAATCGAATATGCGTTGGAAAGGATAAGAATAACACTTTAATGTGACATCCGGCTGGATGCTGAAAAAAAAAATTGATAATTTTATAAGTCGTTGAAAATGGCCAAAAACCTCATTTTTTGCACCTTTAGTTAGAATATCTCAAAAACTTGACGTGATATGACATTTTTGCGGCCAGATTCCTAATCAGCGCATCAAAATCTATCAGAAACAACTTCGTTTTCTTTAAGGCCAAAAAATGTTGAACTTTTGTCGACCAGTGTAATCAATCGTTTGGTAATAAATAATTATAAAAGCAAAGTTATAGTTACAACTAAATGAATTGGTATTTATAATGAAATCATTTCATAATATTAATCAAATAATTTGGTAATTATTGTCAAATTTATAAAGAAGCTTTATCAACTGATTTGATACCAGATTATTTAGTAATTATTACTAAATAATTTTACAATTCAAACAATTGGATAATATTTATTAAATCAAGTAATTGCAGAATTAAATTATTTATTAAATGAAGTAATTGCAGAATTAAATTATTTAATATCTATGATCTTTGACTAATTTGATTTACTATATATCATTCGGTATTTATTACTAAACAATTTAGTAATATTTGCAAGTTTGTTAGCTTATTTATCATATGATTTATATAATATTTATTATATGATTATATTTGATAATAATCATCACGTCTCATTACCAATTTCCAAATCTTAGATAAACTAAACTAAATGTTAGTAATAACCATATGTTTAATATGATAAGTTATCATATGTTTTATTACATTTACTGAATTTTTAATTGGAATTATTTCACACAGTTGGAAAATTTGTATTAAATTAAACATATATCGCATGTCTCAAACTCAAATTTTTATGTTGGTTTAACACAAGATGAATTTGTTAGAAAGTAACATAAATATTATGTAAAAATTACAAAAAAATGTAACACTTCGACACAGTTTGGAAATTAAATATGGAAACATATTTCTCCAATAAAATTAACATTTATAATATGTTGACATGTAAATTTTATCATTTACGTTGGATTTTATGATTTAAAACTACATTATTTTTATGTTATTTGTTTATTCACTCATAAATTGTGTCATTTTAACATTAAGAAATGTCAAATACCAATTTAACACAAAATGTTTAAGTAACATAATCACGTTATGTTAAATTAACACTTGGATATGTTAAAAATTTAACACAAAAATTTTAACAAGGACTAGTTTTAACATAAATACAAAATGTTTTCTACTCTGCATCAAAGCATTTAGTTAGCTATCATCTAGGCTAAATTATTATTACTAGACTGTTTTCAGTGTAATGCTTTGACTCTCGGATGACTTAGCGCAATTATTGTCTTGCGAATTTTTATTATCGCTTTAAAGGCATTCCGTTTGTGGCACCGATGTAAGAATTAATTGTCGCCTTCCTCGGTTTTCGCTTGCGTTTAATTGAATCCCAATTTCGAAGCGCGTTAACGTGTGCGTTTTAAGACTTTCAATGCGGCAGAGGGGGAGGAGAAGGAGGGGCTTATCGTCGCCGATTGATCGTTAACACTTCAAATGCGGAGATGATGCTAATGTCGAGGCATTTAAAGCCGCGACGTAGCCGGCGATGACGCTATTATTATCGTCGCACGTGCTTTGAAATCCGATTTCCTCGCCAGGAAACTGGCCGCATTATCGGTTTATATTCCTCGCCGTTCAACGGCTCGTTTCTCGCGGTATTGGTGGCGCGAAGAAGCGTAAAACGTTCTCCGCGCGCTCTCGCTCCGACGCAGCTTCGTTCAGAAATATTAAGGGAGATAAAGAAGCGTGACGGCTTGAATGAGCGCTAACAGGACAGCTCAGACGTCAGATACGTAACTAGCGATATTCCCGAATACCGGATGTGTACCGCATTTTTCTATGGAAACATCACAGACGGTTCTATGACCGTCATTCGTCGTCGTTGCGCTGGCTGCCGGCGCGATCATCGCTTCGCGCCGGCGGCGTTCCTAATTTGCGGCCGCGTGAATGACTATGATACGTATCCTCTGTCAAGTGGAATCCGAGCAACAGTGGTCCGCGCGCGTGACATGTGTATATCTCCGTGCTAGCATGTAACAGGAATAATGCCGGGCAAACGCGAGGCTGCTGTACCGACAAAGCTCTCACGTCTCACTTTTCCCCGCGGAGCAGAACAATGAGGCCTCTCCTAATTGGATTTTTAATCAAATTCTTTAAAATGTAGAATGAATTTTCAACACAACGAAAGATATGAGATAGCAATTTCATTGCGGACTTTATTTAAAATATTAATTGCCATTATTCAAATATTTCTGTTGTGTTAATTGTTGAAATAAGTTGGTAAATTAGTCTCATTTGAACATCGATACTCTTATTTTTAGCTGTATGATATTGCGTATTGTTCGACATTATGTAACACGAGAACGTAACGACGTTAACACATTTGGCACTAGCAAAAATACTTGGAGGATCTATCGATAGTGGAGAGAAGGGGGTGGTGGGATACTATTGTTTTCTTAAAATAACTCAATAGATATTAACGTGATATGATTCTTATGGATACAAGTTCGTTAAATCAGAAATATATTGTATAACGAAATAATGCCAGCCATATGAACCAACACTGGGTGGTGTTCGTGTGCGTATAATAATTTTTTTATTACAATCACCAACTCATGCGAACTGCGTCTCGCATATAAAAAAAATTGTAAAGAATTTATTGTGAAAAATAACACCTCAGCCAGGATTTGAATCTGAAACCTGAATCTCTTTACATTCCGTGTGGGCGGTCTACTAATTCGACTACTACCGAGGCATGTGGTGATATTCTTCGCAAGTTTGTTAGCCATAGAGTTCTACCAATCATTCTTTAGATAGAAGTTCATCGAATATATAGAACGAACGCAATTTGCTGAAGAGGAAAAGAGATGCGTTTATGAGAGGAGGGGAGTATTACCAACTAATGTCATAAAAGGCACTTTTATAAAAAAAAAACGAATTTCAATGAGCTTTTGTTTGAGATTCTACACATTAATAAGTTCCACGAAACAAATAGGTTTTATAATATTTTATAAAACATTTCTATTTGGAAAGAAATAATTCTTTTTTAATCAATTTTTTTACTTGAAAAATAATTTTTTAAAATAATTTCTTTACTGCACTAGTAAGTATCATGCAACGTCTGTAACGCGGTTGTAAAGTCGCAAGAATGGTCATAATGTAAGTGGCCCATGAACCTCTCCCATACATAACATAACATTGTACGTCGTATTCATACATACATTACATCACACTTTACATTCAATTACATTATTTGAAAGCCACATTCAAGGCCTTCAACCTAGATTAGTAAAGTTAAAAAATTAATACCTAACGTACTTCTTCTCAAAATTACATAAAGAGTATACATTTGCAAAAGTCTCTGCGTCTTACATAACTGAAATTCAGCTTTTATAAAAACACAGTAAGCACTAATGAAGAGTAACCATCCTACAATATTTAAATAGATTTTAATGAAATAATTTTAATGGTTGTCTCTAGAATTTAAAGCGAACAATACAAGAAATATTGTGGTATTTCACCATTCCACATCTATCTCATGACCGCTCTTTCTCCTCTAAGGCAGTAGGATCCAGGGAGACTGAGTATGTCGTTATTCATGTTATGAGTACTTTAACCCTTTCGTTCATGGAACATTGATATCATTCTTGCCTGTGTACATCTTAAAATGCATTGAAGGTTGAAACTAATAAAATTTTTAATGAGAAATATCTTAAGAAAGACACACGAAAGTAATAAGAAATTTTTTATCGGATTTTTTATTCAATTTTTCACGTAATTGCCTGGGGTACACAAGAAAACGTTTGCGAGCTTTGTACATAACTCGTGCAAAAATGAAAAATTGTTTTCTATTGCGCGTCCACTGGCACGTGCCTGCTACCCATCATTCCAAAAATTCCTCATTGTTTCAAGATATACGTTCAAGATCGTAAATTCCTCTCATAAATTCAGCGAATGTAATTCTCTTCGTCAACTACCAAATGTGATGAATAAGCGTGCGCTAACCAATTCCTGAAATATTGATCGAATCGATAGAATCAAGGACGATTTGCGCAGCTCTTACAGGGTCGTAGGTAATAATACGTATAATGAAGGTTAATTTTCGGTAGTAATCTCATGGCCGTCCTTACGTGATTGGGCAAAAGTTAGAATTGATATTACGTATATATTCTACTAACTTCGATATTACTTCCAAAATTGCGAGGACTAGTTCACGTATTGCCTGGAAACCATCCATTTACTTGATATAAATGTTTTTGCGCAACCATGCAGAAGCGTGCTCGTAGAGCATAAAATCCGAACTGTGGTTTTTGAGGGGAGAAAGAGATAGTGGAGAAAGAGAGAGAGAGAAATAAAAAAAAATAGAAAAAAACAAATTTCCGATGTACACGAATAAGAAATAATGAATGTTTGGAGAGGAAGCGAATTTTAAAAGTTGAGTGTCCAGAACTTTAAAGTAATCTATTCCGACGTAATGCGACTCCCCAATTATTTTCTCATTCTCGCCATTTTTTCAATAGTATTTGTCCTCTTTTGACGTATCCCTATTTTAAATGTAAATTTACTATTATCTAAGAAAAAGAAAGAAAGGATAATATTGTTATATTGAACATTAGCTAGAATAATGATATAACTTAAAAATTATTTTTGAGTTGTATAGTTGTATGCAAGAAAAAAACGGATCTTTAACTTTAACTTTAAGGATTATGCAATTGACTTGTAAAGAAAAATGAGACAAAAAAATTTACATCAAGAGTATCATAAATCAAGATTGTTTTTAAAAGTTTTATCTTATCATAGATAAAAATTCAGTACACTGAATGAAGAGCTAATAACCCTTGTATTCCACTATAATTAAATATTACGCTAAAATTGCATTTAAAAATAATATTTTCATTATTTTAATGCTTTATGTCCATTTCCATTAATTAAGATTAATTTTGATTTTGGTTCAACTAATTTTTTATCTTTTTCTAGTTCTAAGAATTGGAAATTAGAGATCAAAGTTAATCTACATTGGCGGAAATGGATATTAATGATTCGAAACGTTCAAACTCATTTTTTTTAAAACCTTAATTTTTTGAGTTATGTTCTAGCAAATGAACGATATGATGCCGATATGAAAAATTTTTTTCAATCGGTGACGAGAGTCGTCTCGATTCGCCTTGAAGAAATATGCCCAATATCGGCGTGTCGGAATTTCCGGGTCACTCGTTCTCTCCTTTCTCAGGAGGAGGCAAGCGGGAGGAGAAGATTCCCGTCTCCTTTAACGATCCGGAGAATTTTCGCGAGAAGAAAATTCTGCCAGGAGCATGCTCGTAGAGAGCCGGCTTCTCCGTCTTCCTCCCATTTCTCTTCCACTCGCCGAGAATTCCTTCTTCATCGCGGTGACGATTATAACGCGGTAGGAACATTTCGCGTCGTTACGGACGTGCTGACAGACGGTGACGAGTATAATCGTTGTGGCGAAGTTTATTTTGCGACGCGCAGCGACGACATCTGTACACTTTTAATACGTGCCAATTCGTGTACCGGATCTCTCGCTATGATGCCTTGCACTCGTGTAAACTTTATTCGATGCTAAACATTTGACTCATAATTATTAACGTCCGTGTTTTTTGATTTTTCGACAACTTTCTAGCTTCAACGATCTTCTCAACACGCAATATTTACTCCCAATTCCTTAAACTTTCTTGTCCTAAATATTGCATTACTCGTACGATTAATACATTGAGAGAAAAGTGTTTGTGACTATAATTGCATGGTAAAATAATTATGGTTAGGAGCTCCATTTTTATGATTTATTACTGCTATCATGTTAATAATAATAATCTTACGTTTATAATTCAACTACGAAAGAATTTTACTATAAATTATGATAATTTCAAATGTTAATATAGTAAAAGATCAAGACATGAATGGTAAAAGTAAAATAAACGTTTTTATATAATAAACGCTAAGGTAATTATAGTAAATATAACTTTCTTTGAATATTCGTTTACTATTTACGTAATATTAACTAATATAAACTAATTTGAAGTTAAAACAATATAAATATATAATTAGTATCGACAAGCATTATGAATTTTAATTAAATTACGGTAATTACAATCACTTTTTTCAATGTACAATTAACAATAAAAATTGTAAGGAATACATGATTTATACTATTTATTGTTTCAAATTGATCTAAGAGCAAGATTATTTAATTTTTCTGTGATTTAAACATTTGGAGAAAAAAAATAATGACAACTACAAAAGACAACTATACAAGTTTTAATACGTCCACTGACAATGAGAAAGATATTTAAAAAAATTCATTTGTGGGATATAAATTTATTTCAATGAAAAATAAATCGCTGAATAAATCTTCATTTAATTCACTGAATAAATTTTATTTAGATAAAATTTTATCTCTAAGTAAATAAATCAATTAATAAAAAAATGATATTATATATTTCACAGAAATGTATATTTTGTTATCACAATGAAATTTTTTACAACCAATAAATATCAAAGAAATCGAAATGTTACAAGTAACATTTGCTTATTAATGTTTCGATTTTTTTCTCAGTGTAGAATTAATGTACATAGTTGAATAAACTATATTTTTGTTATTACAATAACTATAAAATAGTTCATTCAACCACGTATATTAATTTTACAAATAAAATGTGCATACATGTCACCACTATGTATTTTTCTTTGAAGAAAATCTCGTTAAGATAATCCGTGTATTTTATTTCAGTTCTCTTTCGCTTTCTTTCATTCTCTCTTTCTCTCTTTCTTTCTCTGCCTCTTACTGATGACAAAAATAGCTCGCGATGGGTTCCAAAATAGTAGCGACGCTCGAATTTCGTATAGACTGGTGTCGTAAGTCCTAAGTGTTAAAGTGGGAAAGTGGGTGACTCGAAGACAGTCAGGGTCAAGAGTACGTTGGGACTGATGTTGTTCGTGGCTTGCTCTCTGAATTACGTTATAATTTATGAAAGTAAAAGCCCGATATAGGCAGAGAACTTTTCATTGCTTTCACTCGCCGAACACGAACATAATGCGCGGCTATTTATTATCTTGTTAGCAGTATTATCATGTAAATTATTTCTCCGCTCTCTTATAACACGCTTGCGAATAATAATTTTCGCGCAGGAAAAATTGATAAGTGGTATACCTATACAAGAAGCTTTATTATAATTTTATTATAATTTTAAAGAATCTCTTTTTAATTTAATAATGCTTCCAACATCTCGAGAATTTTTTTATCGAACAAACAAATATAAACCTATGACTTGGGCTATAAACAAAAAAATAAAAGAAATATTTATGATCAAAAGCGTACTTGAATATTTTGTCAACTTCGCTACGAGAAGTCAGAAATGTATCATGAATCTCGAGTATGTAAAGTATTTATAAAATCGGTCACACTGTATACGTAAAATTAGCATTCTCCCTAAGCGAACATTGCCGGCAGGGCTTAGTTGTGGCAGTTTCGCAATTTTTTCTGAATGATTGACGAAAGCAAAGCTGCCTGCATAGCAAATGAGCGCGTTCTATTAACGCGGCATGATGTAAGACTCGTCCGGGCGCTCGGAGGCGTCGAGGAGCAGCTCTACTACCTCGCATACATTTGATTATCGGGCGAACATTAACCGCCCGTGAGGACGACATTTTACGTTCGTAAGAGCCACCGCGCCCCTCGGGATCGGAGTTTGGCGAACGATTTAGCCCGCTGACGATATAATCAATTTCGGTCAAGCGTGAGTGCGCGCGGGTTAAACAGTGGAACAGAATCGAGTTCTGAACTGTGACTAAGCGAATCTATTATTATCCAAACTGTATTAAATGTGTAATCGAGAACTCGAGTGGTAATAATAATGAAGATATTAATTATTAGTTGCTATTATAATTGATTAATTAATACTGATCGAAGAACTTTCTAAAAGAATTACTGGGCATTATTACTGCAATAATAATAACAATATAGGCTTTAATGATAATAATAATTATTTATTTTGCTTAGATGTAGATGTTGAATTTGTTTGTTAATGCGATCTTTTTTATGAGTTTTTTATTAAGGAGCGGGAAGACATGTTCAATAAAGTCGAACGACCAGAGCCGTGACCTTCATCAGGAATATGAAAGCATAACTAAGTAAAAATTACATAAAATCAATTCCATTGAATTCGGCAAATTGAAATGAACCGGGCTTTATTGGGTAATGTAGATAGAGACACACTGAGTTAACGAAGAAATTACGATGATTATTATTGTGCTTAAGTGGGATCATTGAGATTTGACAACGGAACAGTGTTAGATATTTTTGTCAGGGTGATCAGAGTGTGTACTACCAGGAAAAATCGGGAAAATTTGAAATTTTTATAGGATTTATTTACCTTTGAAAATCATTTATGGGATTTTATTGGTATTCAGGGAAATTTTACTTTTAAATTTAAATTTATCTTTCTGACAAAATTATTTCTTATCTTTTCTGTCCATATTTCTATCCAATGTAAACTAGATCCATGTATTATAGACAGATCTTTGTACAGCATTTAATTCATATTATTTCTTTTTAGTTTAATCTCCAATTTAATATTCAAACCTCAAGTGACTTTTCTTTACGATTGTAAGATTAAAGAATATTAAAATGTACGTGTAATAAAATAAATTTATTTTAAAGCTGTATTAAAAAATTCTCCAATCTTATCTGGAATTTTGATTAAAATTCCTGGAAAAATCCGGGAATTTTCAAGGAATTCACAAAATTTAAGTGCACATACATACCCTGATGATTATTGAGTGAAAATATAAAGCTCAAACATAAATATACAGTTTTAATCGAGAAATTGGAATTGAACATTAAGGAGGTGAACTTGGAACAATGTGGAGTATAGGAGACTTAATTAGAATTTTTGTTAAAGGAAGCAGGATGTATGCTTTTATTTCAAGCGTGAAATTTGGCATTTTAGCGATCGGTGATGGCGCGCGAGATTAATTGTGCGAATACCTTAAAAAGTAATAGCGTGGAGAATGGAATCGTTTTTGAGGGTTTCCAGACATGGCGATATTAATTCGGGTCGACCCGGTCGACCGTCATCGGCGCGATTGCGTAGCTTGTTTCCTGCCAAAGATCTCCGGACGACCCAGTTCGTTGTCTGACTTCCGAGCGAGGAATTTTAAGGGTCATGTAATTATACGGTGCCCGTGAGATCTTGGTACGTTTACCCAGCCGTTGTGGGTCGGAGAGCAGGGTCGGATTTATGATTTGAAGTCGCAGAGTGGATCTATTATAGAGGAAGCTCGGCATGAATTAAACATAGATTTAATAATTATTAAATCTATGTTTAATTTATGTATAATATCTTTTAATATGGAATGCTAATTGAATTTCAAATTGAATTTTATGCGCCAAGAAAAGAAACAACGTTACCTTAAAAGTTCTGGCATCTTCAAGAAGAGGATGTTTGGGCCGCGGCCGTTTCTTCTCTGTCTTACGACACGAACCGTGGTCAGAAATTAATCGCGTGCCGCATTATGATGCTGGCGATGAAAAATCTTCCTTTCTCTCCGCGACTTTCACCTGGACCGTTGCATCTCGTTGTAACGCCGAGCGTTTCCTGTGCGTGAATTCCGGAGCGAGATGCGTGCGTTTAGAAATCGCATTCGAGCGTCACGATATTATCTGACAGTATTTAACTAAAAAATTTAATTTATTGTGCGAGACATTCACTCGGAAGAATGATCGTGATGTGAGTGATAAATAAAGCAACACGAAATGCATTGTCAATTAATGAAAACGGGATTGTTTAACTTTCTCCTAGAAATGCGAAAAGAGAGTGCATTGTGTAAAAAATACTTGCTAAAATAAATAAGCGAGAGTCAACTGTAAATGCCAATCTTTTTTTATACAATAGGAATATTCTCGTTTGAAAGGAATCGATTAAAAAAAATAAAATACATATTTTTAATATTTGAAGTCTTTGAAATACATTGCCCAAGCGTTTCGTCGATATTTGATAATTTAACGAAGTTGTAAATCGCATGCAATATACAAAAAAGTATATTTGAAACTTTAAAATCGTTTTTTTCGAAACTATGTTTTTTGATCTGGTGGAATGAATTTCTTGGAAACTATTAGGAATAGTGACACGTATTTTTTTTACAAGCACATTATGTGTTTCTCTTTGACGGAACTAGAAGCATTATTATGTAATTATTATTTCTATTTATAAAAAAAGTAAGGATCAGAATTTGCGGGAAAAATATAAAAGAATTGGCTATTCTGTTAAATTTGGATATTTTTATTTAGATCTAGCCATACCTACACTTCTCTTGAATAAGAAAAGCCTTGGTTTTTAGATGTTAAGAAGAACTATTATTTGTCTCACCGTCCTTTTTGCAAGTTATTAATGATCAACACGATATAACACATGAGAAAGTAGCATTTTTTAAATTTACAAAAATATTAAGATATTGTTAAACTAGTAATAAAAGAACATGCAAAGAACATTAATTAATTGGTTTTTAGGTTTTCCTAAAAAAAAATTCCTGAAAAATACCTTTTTCAGCCTTTCAAACGAGAATACTCCTTTAATGTAAATTCCTTATTAAACTTAAAATTAAAAATAAATCTTTATTTTTTAAAATTTACGTCAATTCCCACGTATTTGATACTAATTCAAAGAATTGTATATTCACATATACAAAATTTATATAAAAAAAAGTTGATACAAAAACAAAAACATACGACTGTTTATGTAAGATAACAAAAACTTGAAATTTACCAAAAAACCTATGTATGTTCAAAATGTTTTTCAGTTTTACTTTGACCGGTATTCTTCCAATAGTAATGAAGAAAATCGTGAAAAATGAATGCGTAATATCTGATGTCTCATGTCAGTAGAAATATATCGCGATGACAAAAAGACTATCGAGATCGAATTCAATAGTTGCATCCACGTTCGCACAATATCGCCGGCTTAACCCAATAAGCACGAACGCTATATGGGGTGTTCTCCAAGTCATTGGCGGTAAAGCGTTCTTAGCAATCGAAACGAGTACCTCGATAATGGTCGGCGACAGGCTGCTTTCTTCTCGATCGAGGATACCAGTTAAAGTGGACGTCTCTCGCTGGAAATAATTGAATGCACTTTAGAACCGTAGTAAGAGTTGAATCTTGGATAACCGTGCAAATTTAATCATTGCGATAAAGCTGAACATGTCACAAAATTACATTTCGCAAATTGTATTTGCGTTATATTTGTTTGCACGTTGTTCTTGCATACGCATATGTGCATGCATACTGAGGGAAAAATTATTATACTAAATTTTAATAAACATTAATTCGAATAGTACTAATGAAATATTTACTAAATGTAATATATATTTATTTAATGCAAGAATCACTAATTTAATTTAAGTATAATTTTTTCTTACAGGTAAATATATTTATGTACCGCATATGTAAATATTGTATTAGTACTATTCGAATAAATATTCAATAAAATTTAGGAATTTTTTCTCTCAGTGTAGCTGCACTGAAAAAACAGTCTGATTATAACTATCAAATGTATAGTGAAATAGTATCAATTAAATATTTGGTCAATATAACCAAAAATAATTTTATTTTACTAAATGTAAAGTATTTTTAGTAAGTATTATCAAATCTGGTATAAGTTACTAAATATTTAGAAAAATAAAATTATTTTTGGTTACATTACATTGGACCAAATATTTAATTGATACTATTTCACTATACATTTGGGAGTTATAACCAGTCTTTTTTTTCAGTGTGTGTGCTTAGAGTCGGAGACATTTGAGATTTGTTTCATTTTCCGTGTACACATTTCAATGATGAAAAATTCAGCTTGTGGATGCAGAATGTGCATTCCCGTGCTGCTGCCTCCAGCAGTGAGTGCATTATTATTTCCTTGAACGCGACGAGACGCACTCGCGCGACCTTCCTTTCGTGATAACGGGAGATACGCAGAGTGCATCCCATCAAGACGCAACAATGCAATTTCATGCAAATCATACTGCGCCCGCGGCGAAAGCGACCGACTTCTTAATTACCGCTGTCTGCTCGTTGTCTTATAATCGCTCTTACGCCATCGCGTAATACCGACCGCGGTGTTTTTTTTTTCCCTTTTACGAGCATTTACGAAACACACCTGGGCGTTGTTGCGGCAAGATTGCGACGCGCAGCGTCGTTTAGAGAGCAATTTTGCGATTTCGCGCGGCACATAAACGCTTGCAAATCGCGGCGCGTAAATGTCGACGATACGAATGAACGGCCTGTCAAGGCCGGCTTGGCCGGGAATTCCTTTCATTCTCTTCGCGAGAGCTCTCGCCAGCGCACCTGCGTCTGTTGCCGCGGAAATGTATCGGGATGTTCGGTACGATTCACAAATTAATATTTTAATACGATCATTAATGCGGTGGGAATATAATACACAATAATCACTAAACGTAACGAACCGATTTGTTGATTAATTTAAAGTCGATCTTTCCGTAACAAGATTATTGAGGAAATCATCATTTTTAATTTGTTTTTATTTTTAACTTTTTTAAGTTTTGTTTTTTTTTAGAATTTATTGTTAATTATTTCAATTTTATTACTTTTGTACAATCGGTATTTAATATAAATACTTTTGCAGTTTGGGAGTAAATTTTTTTTAAAAGTAATTTTTTTACAGATTTTCTATTAAATTTTAATTAATTTTTTAATTTTATTTTTAATTTTTAATATTTTTTTAGTTTTGTTTTTTAGAATTTATTTTTTTGTGCAGATGTTTTACAAGTATATATTTTCTTTTTATCTTGTTATAAATAAATTATTTATTTAACACTATATAATATAAATTTTATACTTTTTATTACGTTTTACCAAATTTGTCTCAGACACTACTGGTACATTATACTTTTTGAATTAAGAATTTAGTATTTGATATACCTGACATAGCAAATTAAGATTTAAAAAAAATTTAATTATGTTTTACTTGCGAAAATAATCAAATATTTTATTTTATTATCTATATTTTTTCTCTTAAAATTTAATTCACTAGTCCGTTACTTTAGTGTTAATATTAATTGACAAAAGTAGTGTAAACAAGTAGTAATGCAAATATAGACATGTAATGTTAAGTAAAAATCAATCGCAAATTGAGAAGTCTGTGAAATAGTAATATGATAGAAATGGGAAACCGTATAAATTGGTGATTCACCAGGATATATCGGATAATTTCACACTGTGAGTATTCAATTATTTCGGTGCCTATTGATGGAGATGTCTGTAGTATCTATTCATATCTATTCATATACGGCAATCTATGAAGGTGATTGAACTTGTCTCGCGTCGATTTCTGGAATGATAATTCAATCCGCTACGCTTTCTTGAGGTTGTGTTTAGCCATTTACGTTGGAATGCAATGAGCACTCTCGCTCGCTTAACTTCCAGGTTGCAACTTGCAATTCAACACAATGTTGCAGTGAACAGACTGCGGTTCTAAGGTCGACATAGAAAAAGATTTACGATACGAAACGCTGAATTCCGAGTTGTTACGCGTAATCTAGTCACATTAATTCTAATCACATTAAAAGTGCAGGAAATAATCAGGAAAAATAATACGGATTCCTAAAACGAACTACATTTGTGCTTTTATGTTAATTGAAGAGAGAAATATTAGAGTGAAGTTTTATTATAAAATAGAATTTTGTTGTAAAAATTATTGTGTGAAACAGCTTTAGAACACAATACACTAAGAGAGAGTAAAAATATTTTAAAACAAAAAAATTTTACTTAACACAAAAAAATTTACTCAATGGACTCTAATAAACTATTTTTATATTCAAGATAATCAGATTTTTTAATCTAAGAAAACAATTTAATTAAGTTTAATAATTTTGTTAGTTTATTTTCAAAATTATACACATACTTAAAGTAATATCAATTTATTTAAAAATAAATATTTTTACTTAAACGAAACAAATAAATGTTTTTAGTTTTAAGAAAATATATTTTTTTTATTTAAAAGAATTTTTACTCTGTATAATATAATTTATAATAATTTTTATTAATAATTAAATTATAAGGAGAAAATATTTAATAATAAATAAAACAAAGACAAAATATGACTAAGATTAAACGCTTTACAATTTACAATGTACTATTCATACTTTTTTAGAAGAGTAAATGATAATTAAATGACGTAAAATTTTTTGTTGTATTTCCGAAAAATATTTTTCGGGGCATGCATTTTCATAATAACCGTTTCGAAAGATCGCGACGGTCGTTTCAAATGTAATAAATTCCGAGGGAGATAGCGATCCTGTGTCAACGAGTTACGGAATGGGCTAACCGGCTCGTGGTTATCGGAACGGAAGGCGATACACATATGGCCCTGCATTCAAAACAGTTCGTCAGCTGTAAACGCCCCCTTACTCCTTATATGGTGAACGTGGGCAACGAGTCGAGAATATCGAAAGCCAAGGACGAAACGCGAAATCGACAAGCGTTAGATAGTATCCGTTCGACGATTTCGGAAGACACGTTTATACGCCCAGAGAAAAATTATATTTAAATTGATGAAATCGTTTAACTAGGTTTTTTTAAGTTGAAGTGAAAATATTTTTGTGGAAAATAAAAATTAGTTAAATATATTTTTTTTTTATTTAAAAAAGATTTGCGTTGCTATCTAAATTATTTCTTTAATTCTAATAAAAGGAACAATCAAAAATTTTCTTTAAATCAAAGAAACTTTCCTTTAATCGTATAGCAATGCACAAATTTCTTTGATTCAAACAATTTTTTTATTCGAAGAAACTATGATTTCAAGAAATGACGTTATTAACCTTTTTTAAAATAAATTTTTTCAAATTGTTTAATTTAAACAAATATTTTTTTAATTCACAAAGAAAGTACTGACAGATGTGTAAGAAATAATTCAGTTGTTCTAATTTTAAAATATATTTCTTTCATTTAAAAAAAGATTTGCGTTGCTATCCAAATTATTTCTTTACCTTTAATAAAAGGAATAACCAAAAATTTTCTTCAAATCAAAGAAACTTTTCTTTATCCGTATAGCAATGCACAAATTTCTTTGATTCATATAATTTTTTTTTATTCGAAGAAACTATTCTCTAGGTATGCTCGCAGCTTGTTTCATTTAAACACGCTCGAGGAAATACGTTAAAATAGAAAACGAATATGGTATTGAGATAATGAAATCTCATCGTAAAATTAAATTCTTGATTGAAATTTATTATGTAATTCAAATTCAATACTTTGCATAAAATTTTGATATCCGATGTAATGAAATTTTTTTTAAAACGTGCTCGGGAATTATAACGGTACATTACAGAGAGATTTTATTGTCCTCCGTGTTAAATGCCCTATCATTTAGATACGTCCAATCTATTCCAGATTTCCAGGCGACCTACTTTTACGCTTTATTTTTAGCGGCAAGCTATTATGCCATCGCATTATGCTTTGCAGATATTTTCTTTCATCCGTGTAGTGGATATTGCGCAATATCCGCTACATTAATTATAAACATTAAATTTCAAACTCGTAAATGTTTTTCTTGCAAGCGGGAAAATGGTATTGTATATTAAAATTTCGAAAGTCGCACGTGAAATTTCTCTCTTTACTATACGTGAAAACTACAGATGGCAGAGGCATCCGTGCGGAAACACGAAAGATATCGTTCGACAGCGTGAAAACGAAAAGAAACTTACATGGAACATGGACCGTGGCGAAGAAGAATGAGCGCAGTGGTGCATCTTCTTCGTGCAGCTGCAATCTAATTCTGGTTTCATTGTGTGCGCCGTTTCCTGACAATAGAACACCAAGTATACTCGAACGATGAAATCTAATCTCGAAGGAGCAAAGAGGAAAGACTAAATTCGTCTAGCGCTTTCCTACCGTAGTTCTTCCGAGCTCGTGGCGCCGTATTAATCTTTCCACTCATTTCCTCTACAACATCGAAGAGAGACCGATTGATAAATTCAACGAAGTAAATGGATAAATAATAATTAAAACCATCAACGTTATCTAAAAGTTTAATAACATTTACACAAGACTTTATTATCTTTAGTTAGTTAATTTTTTGCCGTTTTGTATCTACAACTTCCACCGGAATTAGTTGTTGCAGTTTCGCGACGTTGAACGAGAGTAATCTCACGAACGCGAGAGAACCTGGGGATAACGCCCTGGCCGCCGTGAATGCGTTATTATATAGATTTATAGGAAATCGATGTCATCTCGCGTCCATATCGCACCGTCGCTGGAACAGCGGGTGTTCCGGATAGACCCAGACAGCAGCAGCAGCAGCAGTAGCAGCAGCAGCCTGCCAGAGCAGGCAGTTTGCTAGTCCCAGACATGTCGTTCCTCTTCGACGCGTTCTCGGAAGTCATATGCGATCTTTGCACCGCCTCGACATCTGTCGCTTTACGAAAGGAATTTTAGTCAACTCGCCAATTGGGTTGCAGTTAAAGTATTGTGCTTCGTGAAAGAAAATTAAGCCGTCTGACAGATGTACGACGACGAGTCTTGAAATATTGAGCTCTGCATATAAAAAAATTTGATTATTTTTAGTAGAAATATATTATTGACCTATATATATATTTTTTATGTGAAATATTTGTTGTTTGACAGTAATATAAAGACTTCGATTGTTGCCAGACAATACATACAATATTTTACCGAAGAAATATGTTCCTACAGTCTGTTTCCAAATTTTGTTCAAGTGTTATAGGGTAAAGTTGCCTATTATGAGATACCTTTTTTTAAAGGCTTATAATTTATTTAATTTATATCATTAACTCCTATTTTTATATCCAAATTATAGTAAATATATTTAAGTTTCATCACCAAAAGTTAACAATCGATAGAGCAGTTATATTTTGTTGTATATGAAATTTTTTATCAAAATTGCCGATTTTGCTAATTAAAAAAAAGGGTTCCTAATATGAGATACAAAGGTTTTTTTTATGTGAGATGGATCTTAACCATTTGGATCTTACTAGGTTTAAATTAGGCTCCAGATTCAAAATTTAGTTGACCAATCAAATAGCTCTTTCGATACTTAAAAACTTTTGTACGTAACATTTTTCTCCAAAATCTATTTTTTTCGAGATATTTTAAAGTCTCAATGCTAATGCTGAAGGCTATAACTTTCAAACCTCATAATTCGAAAGTTNTCCTCAATGACAAACTTTATTATAGCATTTTGGAAAGTTCTCGAAGCTAGAATATGCAATAATAAATGGGGATTTTTGAGTGTCTCATATTATGAATTCCACGCTTTGCGGTTTCACGATCACCAAATCTAATATTTATAATTAAGCAAATCATCACATCCCGTATTTTTCTATTAATACGACTTTACTCTATCACTGCATGCAGAATTTATCATCAAATATTTGTTTATTTTATAATGAACAAGGTTTAAAGACTCATCTCAATAAACCTTGAGAACATCCAATTTCAAACAAATTTTTTTTCAACTGCACGCATGATCTAATAATGAATTTTCTACTAAATAGATTTCACCCCAAGAGTAATAAATTTATGATGGTACCAACCACATACGTTTATTAATCTAGCAGAAACCTCGCTATCTCATACTAGAAACCTATCCTTATAATAGACGATTTTACTCTATTTCTTATGTTAATTTTTTACATATTTATGTTACTTTCTGGCATATCCATCTCGTGTTAAATTAACATAAAAATAGGAATGGATCGTTTGAAACATGCGATGTGTGTGTGTGTGTGTGTGTGTGTGTGTGTGTGTGTGTTGAATTTAACACAAATTTTCCAACTATGCAGGGACACACAATTCCATATAGTGTCAATCAATACCTATCGCTTCGGTTACGAAAATGACCGAGTGTCATTATCCGGATCTCCGAGAACTAACACGCGTAATTCGGCGTAATTCGACATAATTCAATATCTGGTTCGATCGTCCGTTATCGCACAAAGCTCACGCATATTCAACCACACAAAAAGCGATTATTTAACGGAGCGATTTAATCGTTAACCGAGCGACGTTCAACATTTTTCCGTGACATGCTAAAAGAACGAGAAGAAGGAGAAAGAAAAAAAATACATAAAAACGGTTTGATTATTATATCGTGGTATATTATCTTGTGGTTTATTATTAGTGCAATCGCCTCCCATCCGTCGAAGACGGCCGATAACAGTCACGAAGAATCGTTCAAACCAACTGTTGCAAACTTTAAAGTTGCGAAACGTTAAAGAAGCAGACTTTGATCGAGGAAAAAATTCCAAGCTTATCGAAAATTTCTTAAAAAAATACAGAATTTTCCTAATAATCTCAAACTTACACTGCTGTACATAAATATAATGGCCTGTATTTAGAACATGCTTATAAAATGTGTGCTTTTTTCCAGGCTATCTTTATTGTTCATTAAATGTAAAACAAGAATAACATGACAAGAAAGTGCATCAACATTTTTAAAAGCGCCTTTTGAATATGGCGGACCAATATATAAATATACAGATTATATTTATATTACATGATATAAAATGTGCTATATAACACATGATACCTATATAGAAAGAATGATTTTGTTGAAGTATCTAAAAATTTAACTGGATACACATATAAAAATAATTTTGTTAGATCATCACATAATTACATTGGACACTCAAATTAGTTGTTAGAATGTCAAAACTTTTTTGCAGCATTGCTAATCATGCTTGAAAATTCGTCATAATTATTTTTATGGTTTAACAAAATTATTTTTATTATTAGATCTGTGCCTAATTAAATTTTTAGATATTTCAGCAAAATCGTTTTTTTCTGTGTATATGTCATAGGCAAATAGCTATTTTAGGAAAATAAAGTATCTTACATCAGGCAAATACTATCTGCCTGACTCAAATACCTGGTCAAATAGCTTAGAATTAAAAACACAAAATGCCTGTTTCAAAAACATAAAAATTATATAATTTTTGTATTTTTAATTTTAAGCTATTTGACCAGGCAAATAGCATTTGCCTCGTCAGATACTATTTTCCTAAAATAGCTATTTGCCTACGACATATACATTGGTAATAATATGTTAAAAACATAATATACTCCTTGAAATATCTAATTTTGTTGGAGTATTCATGTACATTCTGTCTCGTCTACACCACTGATGTGACAAACATGTAGTTAATCGATAAGTGGCGAATAGGTCCCGGTCGAATATACTTGGCAATAAAAGAGGCGTAATTCTCGCGCGCAGCGTCCTCGAAATCGATTCGGATATATCGCGTAATTGAATGTTAAATTAGGCGCTAACTGGATGATCCAGTTCGATGTACATACATATATGGAAGCGGGAGTGAATAGAGCCGGTTGTGCCAACACGAAATCGATTTAATTTGCATAGATCTGCAACAAGGTACTTCTGCATTTCGGCTATGAAATCGAATGAATTATTCGTAATAATATCTGTAACACGCGCGTTGCATTTTGTACCGACGAAAACATATGTTATCGCACCTTATCGAGACGTGATTTCTAAGTTATAAATTAAAAGCGTTGATCGCATTCAACGCCTTTGCTCGAACGTATGAAGGTAAATATTAAAATAACGAAGGGTATTCCACGTGTGTAAATAAGTAACTTTAATTCTCTACGGAATTTTTCCTGCGATTCACGATTCGAAGTGGCCTATAAATAATGGACTAGTTGACTTAACTTCGGGATGTGTTAGCGAGTTTTATCGCAAAGATTGCGGTAAATATATATTTGCACAGAGCATATGGGAAATGCTTATCATTCAGTATATCAGTATTGCGGTTGATTTTATTCTCGTTTTTCTTTCGCCGTTACTTTAAGCGTAACGCCGAGTGAAATTTGCACGTAATTATTGCAGTACATTTTTCGAAACAGTAAAATCGAAGACATATTTGTACAGAGTATATAATGAATATTGATACCTGAATTCTTCGATATTTTTGAAATCGATTTTTTGTAAACAATCTTTTTTTATGAAATATAATTGAAAACAATTTTTTGTTATTAGTAAATATATTTATTTTAGTATCATTAAAGAAATATTTTATAAGTTTATGAAGAAATAATTTTGTTTGCTAATATTTATTATACATATATATATATATATATATTACTAACATAAAATATTAAATATGGAATATATTAAATATATTTACTTAATTAAAAAAATTGTTTAGTGTATATATTGACTTAAACAATTTCTTAAATTTTACAATTTGCTTTATTTATATTTGCACTTCTTTAATTCTATTGTTATTATTATTTTTATTTTTTCATAACAAAATTATGTTCAAGTATACAGGAGTAATTAGTGTTTCATCAAGACAAGATTTCTTGTCTTGAAGAGCATTTCTTGTCTTGTCTTGATTTTTAANTAATAGTGTTTCATCAAGACAAGATTTCTTGTCTTGAAGAGCATTTCTTGTCTTGTCTTGATTTTTAAGACAAGAAATTTCGGTTTTCTTGTCTTGACCATTTCTTGATATTGCATTTCTTGTCTTAAATTCAAGAATCTTGAATTTCTTGAAATTTCTTGATTTTTTTATACATATTACAATTTAAAAA
>QKQZ01017464.1:0-24262 GCA_003595255.1 Solenopsis fugax | reverse complement strand
GTACTGGGACAAGGTTGCCTGGGGCCCATAACTATCGCGCGCGCTGACACACAACAATGCGCGTTTCTTACGAGCGATTCACAGTGGATCGCGTCTTGCGCGTTATCTCTCTTTTTCTCGATGGTACGTCTCTTTTTTCCNGTTTCTTACGAGCGATTCACAGTGGATCGCGTCTTGCGCGTTATCTCTCTTTTTCTCGATGGTACGTCTCTTTTTTCCCCCCTTTCGTACCTCATCACGCTTGCTCTCTATCTCTCTCTCTCTCTCTCGCCTCTGTCTTTCGCTCTCGGTTCACCTGGGCCCTCTCCCCAGGCCCCTACCAACAAACTTGGGGGTTCGGATGCCTCTGCCCCTTCCATGAAGATCGCGGGGGGGCCCTCGGTCCCCTCTCCATGACAGTTCTCTCTCCCGTTTCTCCTCGTTCCTAACAGGACGCACCTTCCTCGGATCATTCGATCCCCCGCGGGAGGCGACACTCGGTTTCGATCTTTGAATACCGTGGCATCGCCACCGCGATGACCAGTCTTCGAATTACGGGCGAAACCCGCATGTCTCTGCGCATTTGCAACGACCGTACCTCACGTCCCCCCCGCGTTGTGCCGCGGATGATATTATAAAATAATATTGTTTGACTCTTGCTTAAGATCGCACTTTTAGTTCACCGTCGTTTCGTCATAACTCGAACGCTACCGTAATTTACCGAAAGGAAGGAAAGTGAAATTGAATGACGACCGAAATCGGTGCGCCATTGAGAAGGCCATCATCTTGCGCGGACTAATTGGGAAGGTACGATCGGTGCATCTTAAGATCCACGCGATCTTCGAGATACGTCGAATTGTCCTTGATCGAAATGTTGGTAAGTATCACGTTCGTGCCTGTTATTATGCAAGATTTATCGGATTCCATTGGAACTGGATTTATTTACGTGTGCTAAATTTAGTGAAACGCAAAAACTGTAAAAGCGTAAAAACTTGATCGTGTCAAGTTTCGAATGTTCATTACTGATATACTCGTAACATACATTTGAAGTATGTACATATGTCTGCAAAAATGTTTATATTTTTCTCACAAATATCACGCAATTAATAAAGTTCGACCGATATTAACTATTCTCGAAACAGAAATTCTTTAACAGAGATACAACGTAAAATCTTGATTAATATTTAGAAGCAATTGAATTCCTGTTGAGTAAAATAGATCAAAGCAATTAATAATTTGTTTTTTATTTAAACGATTATGCAATGATTATTTAAACGATATGATTATACTATGAGTTCTTGTTCTTCAAAATGAAGAGAGATTGCCATGGTAATGGAATACATTTTAATAAAATCGAAAGTAGTTTATATGGCTCAAGCAATAATATGAAAAGTGTTGCAATTGTTATATGTAGGCACTTCAACCGCAGCTAATGCGCTTAAATAACGTGTCTTGCTTCGACACTTGTAAAAACTATATAGTGAAGGTGCCTGTAGGTCAATCACTCATCAAAACGCCATTGCGCAATAAATGTCCGTGACACTTGGGAACAATGCGAATCACGTAACGTCGTCGAGCGTTGATTGAGATTGTCGGGATTCACCATAGAGTTATACCACTTCGATGACCATTTTCTTCGACGGTCATTACGAAGTATTATCATTGAGGGGCTCATCGTTCTTAACTACTGAATCTAAATTTGCTTCTCGGCAATTACTGTAGAATACAATTCTGTAGAATATAATTTATAAATATATTTTCAATGAATTGTATATATTAATAACATGCCGTATAAAAAGTGATATAAAAATCTTAAAATAGTTACGAAATTATTTTTAAGAATAATTGCCATAGAAATATTTGTTACAATAATGTTATTAAATAAGAAATAATAAATTTCTTCAAAGATAATTATATTGCAAGAACTGACGTTATTTGCAAAATGATGATAAATTATTTCGGTTCAATTTCTCGAGCAGTTATAAATCGCCAAACAATCCAGCAATACTTTATCGGTGACAGGCTTAAAGTGTGAGAATGAAAGTTACACTGCCGTTACGAAGCATTTCTCGCGACAATTCGAGACCGGATTCTTGACTATATAACGGAGTAATCAAGCATTGTAGTATTAGGTATGCAAAATGATCACCGCATTGCATTTGAATAGTTCTAATCGCGCAATATCGCACGATAGAATCAAATTTGTTAATATACCCCTTGTATATTATGGCGTTTTATCGACGGAATAAGTACTTCCCTCCCTTGAAGCAAAGTAGAATAAAACAAAAAATTTCATAAACAGAGATGCCTTGTCGTAGCTAGATCTTAGTGCTGATAAACATTGTGTTTTATATACATTTATTATTATTTTTTATTATTATTTGTGTTTTAATTATTTTATATACATTTTCAAATTCACGAAACTGCGCGCCTAATAAATTTTCGTTCGCAGTTCTAAGTTTAACAAGAAATAGCAACATTATGTTATTAAATTGAAAGTCAATTTTATGCACAAAAAATTTTATTTTTTGTATATAAAATTATTGCATTGATTTTATTGACCATGACGCACAGTTGATTGTTCTATCATTATCCTTGTGGTAACGTGGTGCTAATGGGGGTGCGTGAAAGTTGAAACATTAAAGTAGTTTTTCATATTATATTTCAATCCATTCTATGTTTGGTAAGGAGTTAAAGAATGAAAAGCATGACTAATTTGGCAACCGTAGTAATATTGGCCGATCACCTCATTTTATTGCTCCTTGATATGATGCCAAGAGCAACGATTCCTCCACTTATATATCTTAATATATAAGTGTTTTATACACATGCTTGTGAAAATCAGTATTAAGCAGTTAAAATAAATAAAAATTGATCTACAACTTATTCAGAAAAAAATACACACACACACACACACACACACACACACACACATATAGGGTAAAGTTGCCTATTATAAGATACCTTTTTTTAAAGGCTTATAATTTATTTATTTTATACCATTAACTCCTATTTTTATATCCAAATTATAGTAAATATATTTAAATTTCATTGCCAAAAGTTAGCAATCGATAATAGTTATACTTTGTTGTATATGAAATTTTTTATCAAAATTGCCGATTTTGCTAATTCAAAAAGAGGGTTCCTAATATGAGATATAAAGGTTTTTTTTACATGAGATGGGTCTTATTGACTTGGACCTTACTAGATTCAAATTAGGCTGCAGACTCAAAATCTAGTTAATCAATCAAATAGCTCTTTCGATACTCAAAAACTTTTGTACGTAACATTTTTCTCCAAAATCTATTTTCTTCAAGATATTTTAAAGTCTCAGTGCTAATGCTGAAGGCTACAACTTTCAAGTCTCATAATTCGAAAGTCCTCAATGAAAAACTTTAATATAGCATTTTGGAAAGTTCTTGAAGTCAAAATATGCAATAATAAATGGGGATTTTAGAGTGTCTCATGTTATGAGTTCCACGCTTTGCGGTTTCATGATCTCACCAAATCTAATATTTATAATTAAGCAAATTATCACATTCCGTAATTTTCTATTAATACGACTTTACTGTATTACTGAATGCAGAATTTATCATCAAATATTCGTTTATTTTATGATAAACAAGGTTTAAAGACTTATCTCAATAAATCTTGACATCTAATTAAAAAAAAGTTTTTTATCAACGACTGCACGCATGATCTAATAATGAATTTTCTACTAAAGAGATTTCACCCCAAGAGTAATAAGTTTATGATGGTATCAACTACATGCGTTTATTAATGTAACAAAAACCTCGCTACCTCATATTAGCAACCTATCTCATAATAGTCGACTTTACCCTATGTATATATATATTTTTTTATATTGAATAGGCAGTGCATCAATTTTTATTTATTTTAACTGATTAACACTGATTTTCATATATAAAATGATTTGTGATTATTTACTATCTTTGAATCTATATAAAATTTGCAATAATGCAATTATCAATAACAAATCAAAGCTATAACAAATGTTGCAATTAAATTGGCTACGGGTGACTGCGTCGTTAAATTATAGCGATCGATAAGAGAACGATTATGTCATGTATAAAGCTTCAATATTAGCATTGCTGTTTCGCACGTGCGACTTTATTACCTTCACTGGAATATTAGCATTAATAATATTCAGTGGCAGTATATTAGCCAATTGTCTATAAAAATTCGCAGTATAACCATGCGCATGTCAAAAATCGTGCACAAAGAAATTCCTCAGTGTGCCGCGTGGTCTTGTCTTATAAATAAGATTGCTTTAGTTGTGCGTAACCTTCTCCTAACGTCGGATACGTTGATTCACTTTCGGAAGTGGCTTGTATTATGAAAGTGACTGTGGAAAAGTCGCGTGCACGCTCCGCTGGCTCCGGTAACTGCCACGACTCCGCTCGACCATTTCAATTCGCCGCAGGATATCGGTCGAGAAGAACTGGACATTAATTTTTATGTTCTCAAAATCAAATCGAAATGTGAAATTTTCTTTGTCGGTAACGCCGGATTGTACCACTTTTATAGCGAATAGACGCTTTGGAATTAAACATTCCTTTATATAGGAATATAATAACAGAGAACTATAATAACAGAGAAAAAAAATGATACGAACATATAACGTATAACGAATATTATAATGAATAAAATTCGTAAATTCTTTTCCTGGTTCATATTCATTTTAACATTTTACAATTGGATATGTACAAAGGAAATCATCCTTGATATTAAATAGTATACTTCCGCTTTCAGGTCTCATTAGCCAATTCAAGGAAACAAGACTTTGAAAAAATTAGCATTGACTATTCTAATAACATATATTCTAATAACCTCTGACGAATGGAAGATTATTAAACACAGCATGGTGCTTTATACGGATCGTTAGATCGATTTATTCATTACTATCTTAATTTATCATTGCAAAAGTAGCAAGTTACTATCCAGTAGCAAAGAACAAAAAACAAAATTGAACAATTGTCGCACCGCAATAAGTCTTTGGATTGACTATTTACGTTAGTTTGATTTAAACAAATAATAATTAAATAATCATTCTGCGATTTGATAAATCAGAATGAAATTTACTGCCATAAACCGTATCATAATCTGCGCAAATGCATTTAGATATTCAGATAGAATTATCGATTGTTCGTGGGATTATAAGCAAAATGCGATAGGATTATAAATGTGTGCGAGCAGAATTTAAGCATTTTTTAATTTAATTGTATTTTATATATTATAATAATGAAAAGCCCCTTTAGGTCTTGGTTGCTGCAATGACCCAGATTCCGTCTCACCCACAACGTACTTTCCAAGCTGTTTCCTTTGATATTGGTCACTGCATCCTCCATTCTCTAACTTGAGTCATATGCTCGTATGATGCATAATATAAGGGTAGCATATAATATAATCGAAGCTCTTTCTGATCGAGGGATACTATTCTCTACTTCTTTTCGTATAAAATGTTTACGTGTTAGATATTTAAAAATACGTTCACGTACTATCATTTACTTATTTAGTTACAAGATATATTAAAATGACCAAGGATGACAGTTTCATGAATAAAAATGTTGAATAATTCAAACAATAACTTTAAATGTCTTAAGCTAGATGAAAAATATATTAAAATATTATTAACATATCTTCGAATAAATTTCTAATTTTATATTCGTTAGACACTATATTCAAATAAGTCCTTTGTGTGACAAAGTAATTGTATACTTTACATGCTAGGACAAATTTATTCGAATTAATGTTCCTTCATAAGAGAAATAAGTCACGTACAGAAAATATTTACGGTATCTCTCGTGAGGAAGAAATAGCACAATAGATGCCGGATACTGCTCAATAGATAATCAATAGAACAGAGCGTGGGTGTGAAGGACCTCATGCTCCTTCACCGTTCCCATGAGTCTTTCCACGTACGCACAAGGCTTTCAAGATTCAACTAATGGCGTGTCCCGGACGCGCAACTTAATGTGACTTCGATGTTTTCTTGATACGCAACGGCCAGCCGTGATCATACAAGTGTGTCTTCGCAATTCGGGTGACTTTTCATGCGCGCGGTGGTCCACTTCCAAATCTGATAGTGTCGCAATAACACCGTAAAACGTAATGCAGACGTTTATAAACCGGCAGCAATACATATACGTATATATACACACACACATACATACATACATACATATATATATATATATATATGTATATTGATTTCTGGACGATTTCCAACAGACGGGTTAATAGCCTCTTTTATGTTAGCTATATTTCTCATATCCAGACGGATTATAAAATATAAATTATTTCATCGACTGTCTTTCAAGCAGTACATTTACTGCTATGCGCTGCTTACGATCTTATTATATTTAACGTTCAATGGAATTACATAATATAAACATTCTCTTTTGGAAGCAATAACTTCAAAAGTAAGCACTTAATCAAATTAAAATAATATTGCCAACTTCTACGCCCACGATTACTTTAATTTGATTGATTTTAAATGTGTATATTTGCACAGTTTGTATTTTTTTTTTGCGCACGATTAAAAATTGAATCTCGCTCTTTTGTCTCCCCTGAGGTTTTCGTCGGCGCGTACACAAATCCGTGGCATAATAAAAAGTCACGACTCCACTGGCCGACCACGGTTGAGAATCGTTTATTTGGCAAGATGCCATGGCCAGATTATCCAGTCACGTCGTACTCGACGACTTTTAATGTCGGTCGCTGTCCCTCCCCTCTTCTTTTCATTCACTCGTTATTCCGAGATGCCTTGAAATCGATTAGAAGCGTTACGAACTCCGTGCTGCTCTCAGAGATGAAATGCATCTTGAATTGAATGCATTTGTCAGGAACACAATGCTCTTTTTAACACGTCTCTCTCCTTTGATTCGCCCTCTTCCGCGATCTCACTGTTAAACGCTAATTGAGAATACGTCCGAGATAAACGGAGTCTTTAGTTCGGACGGAACGTGGACGACGACACAGCAATGACACGCCGAAGAAAGAACATGACGTTCAAGTCCTGTTTTTTTTTTCTTTTAATAAGAATGCAGTGGAAAGTAGTCGGAGGAGCGTTGATTTTTGCGAGATGTGTATTTGATAGTCGAACAGCTGGAATGCCAATAGCGATTGATCGGAGTAAGCGGTGGGTAAAAGCTTCTTACCCAGATATGTCAAATTTAATTGCACGGTGGATAAGACTGCGCAAGACTAAGAGAAGAAAAAGGCAGAAGAAGAAAGTCAGAATAAAGAGACGAAAAATGCTTTAAGTAATCACATAGTATTTTGTATACTACTACAATATATGCGCAATGTGCAATTATTGCCAAAAGGTAGAAAGACGCGTCTCCTGTGTCTTTCTACATTGAGAGAAATCGTTTGGTAAGATCAACTAACGTTTGGTTGAATAGTGAAATAGTCAAATAAATTTTGTAGTTACTGCACTGAGAGAAATATTTGGTAAAATTAACCAAAGTTTGGTTGAATAGTAATCAAATGAATTTTATAGTGACAGTTACTAAATATATAGTTGTTTTGACCAAACAATTTGTAGCCTTAACCAAATAATTATTTTCATACAACAAATTACAAAAAGTTTTGTTAAATGTAACTAAACTTTTGGTACCAGTAACTATAAAATTCATTTGATCACTGTTCTACCAAACGATTTCTCCCAGTGTGGTACCAAAAACTTGGTTACATTTAACAAAACTTTTTGTAATTTGTTGTATGAAAATAATTATTTGGTTAAGGCTACAAATTGTTTGGTCAAAACAACTATATATTTAGTAATTATAACTATAAAATTCATTTGATCACTATTCAACCAAACGTTAGTTGATTTTACCAAACATTTCTCTCAGTGTACCTTTTGGCAATAATTGCACATTGCGCATACATTGTAGTAGTATACAGAATACTATGTGATTACTTACAGCATTTTTCGTCTCTTTAGAATTTGACGACTGAAATTTGATGCACCATCCGCGGAACATGTCCATTGTGGAACGTGTCAAGCTTTTACATTGTCTGCCATATCAGGATTTCGTAAAAACGTTACATCACGCGGGCACATTGTCCACACGTGTAACACGGATTAGACCGTTATTACGCATAAAGCGTCGAATGCAAATCGCGGAGATGTTTGCGTAATTCCTATAGATGTATATATAAAGCGTAACGCGTGCGCGAGTAGCAGCAATTAATGGTAGCTTGTCGGTTCTCTTTCTCTTTCTTCTCAGCGTTACGGCAACGCAGCGACTGAACATTTCGTAAGTACGAAAGATTATCGAGGCGTGTGTTAGTTTCAGATTTTTTCTGACGTGCGTGCATCAGCGCGGGATCGCGCAAAAAACTCAAGAATGCATCCTGCAACGAACGCGTCGCTTCTTAAGATTAAACTTCGCTAAACACCGATTAATTCCTATCTTCTTGCATTCTGCAAAATTTACGGTTTATTCTTCAAGATATTAGATACCTCGTATCATCCCTCACATCATATTTCATAGGCTGCAGCCAATTTAGCATGTCAAGTGGCTTGCGAAGAAAGAATTACATGCGATGGTAAATTATCGTCCTGGACGAACAACGTTGCGTGTACACGCACAGACGCGCTAAACTATTATTGCATCTATCACGAATTATACGCGCAATTGTGGATGAATTCACGTGCGTTATATAAAAAACGGCAAGTAATTATCTTCAAATGGTTTTTCCATGGCAAGCAAGCACCATTGAATCGCGCGTCGCGAGCAACAAGTAAAAGGCCTTATAAAAATATGTATAGAATTTAACATATAATTATTAAATTTTTAATTATTTTTAATTATTACATTTTTAATTCTCTATATCTAAAATTACGTTTTCGCGGAAGAAAGAAGTTCCGTTTGCGATATTCTCTTGGAATTCCACACACACGTACACGTTGGAAATCATATTTATCTACATTTTTCATTCATCAATATGCGGCGCGACGTCGTCAAAAGCACATACTTACAAGAATAGACTTCCCGCAGCTTCTGCCACAAGATAAATCGACAGTATCGCGACTGATCGCCTATGTACCTACACAGATGCGCGTATCGTCACTGCTAATCTAACGTGCAGTCGGCGTAACCTTTCGTGTGAGCATTAAGTGGGATGAGCTCTCGAAGGAGACTCGACGACGCGCATTATTGAGAATCGACGCAGCGGCAATGAGCGCGCGCGCCGAGAGACGTTATGCAATCATCAGACGCGCGAGTACGCGACGGGCTCGCGGCACGAGTAAGGTCTACGACCAAGGTACGTAATCCCGGGATGGGCAACGACGACGAAACCTTCGACGGTATTCCGAACGGCATTTCTCCCCCGTTCCCGTCGCGACGCGCATTCACACCGTCCTAGGATCGGCTCTTCAATTCCCGATCTGTTCATTGTCTCGCGAACAACGTCAAACCGCGTCAGACGTTGACGCTACCGTTACAGTCGCTATAAGCCGGATTTCCATGCGGATGGTATGAGAGAGGACGATGACAGGTAACGCAAATCTTCCGCCACGTTGGAATTTACTGGGTAGGTTTATCCAGTGGGAATATTCAGACCCGCCAATTGCATTTGGCTAGGAGGGACCCCGACCACTGCCGCGGCGTTTGCCTCGTTGTTACTTACTTGATGTATTATGTGGTATATAAATATGACTTGAGTGAGAAACTACATGGCGCGGCGAAATGAATTTCGTGTTGGCATTTGGGGAAACAACGCCTATAAATGACTGTACTCTTCCAGCTGCGGTTTCCAGTAATGTGAGACACCTCAGAGACTCTGATATAATTCTTGTAGCCGCAAACGATTATGTATGAAATAACAAATTAGATCCTGTACGTATATTAAAACGAATATTAAATCGAATTACATGATATATTATGCAATATCACGCAAATGTCGTTTCTTTGTGCGGTATAATACTCGTAATATTACACTGAGAGAAATTGTTTGGTAGAATAGTGATCAAATGAATTTTATAGTTATTGGTACCAAAAACTTAGTTACATTTAACAAAACTTTTTGTAATTTTGTCAATTTGAAAAATATATGGGCTAATAGAGTATAACGCGATTGTTGTTGCGCACAGTTAAAACAATTTTTTTTTAAATTTACTTCTCACATGCAGAGAAGTCTTACAAACGAACGTTTCGACTCCAATTCGAGTCATCTTCGGTTACCGAAAAACCCATATATATTTCAAATTGACAATTTTGAGAGTACCACGTTTCGGTGTTATTTTGATTTTTGTAATTTGTTGTATGAAAATAATTATTTAGTTAAGGCTACAAATTGTTTGGTCAAAACAACTATATGTTTAGTAACTATTACTATAAAATTCATTTGATCACTATTCAACCAAACTTTGGTTGATTTTACCAAACATTTCTCTCACTGTACTTTTAAATATTATATAATATATTGAAACTAGTTTGTGGATAAGAGACTTTGTGTAATATTTTTTATAATACAACGAAAATTTGACAAATGTTTTATCAGAATTTCAGGCTCGATGTATTTATTGTAAATCAAAAAATATGAATCTAAAAATTCTTTTCTACATGAAAATAAGCCTGCTATACAGCTCATGTAATGTTAGCAATCGAGATGTATCATCCGGTATTTCTTGATACTAAAATTGCCGAGAAAGGTACGGCTGATGTCACGGTTCTTCCATGTTCATTGTTCTGCTGATATAAGCCGTATCGTGTAAACGTGCGTAGGATCTCGAGGCATCGATCACAGGTAGCAGGTTCAAGACAGCAGAACAATGACTTGATTGGCGTTGACGAAGGTACAAATTTACTTTTGCACGTGTGTAAATCTCGTGCTAGCTCGCTGAGATTTGTAATACGTTTTCGATGCCATCACGTTTTTGTAATCGCACTTAATAGTCATAATATGACTATTTTACAAAAAATATATATATAATTAAGCGATGAGATCTGTGCAATAAGCCCATCGACTGACACTGACGAGGATGTACTTCTGCAAATTTCTCTTCATTAGTCGCGACACTATTGAAATAAATTACACGTAAATCCGATAAACGAATAGCTATTCTCGTTGACATGTTTACAAACCGGTAAGAACTTGGTTTGCATAAAACATAAAACATACCGTAAGAAATGTGTAGCCAAATATTCTCCACAAGGCAGATGCTGCGCGACGTTAGAAAAATTTTATAAGAAATTAAATTTCATACACACTGAGAGAAAAAATTGTAGTGATGGCAACTATAAGGGGACAACTATACAAATTTTGTTAATATAATTATAATATATACTTAAGTGAACTATATTATAGTTATTATTACAACTAAGTTTATGGTTAGGAAAACTAATAAAAAATAGTTGTAAATACTATATTGTATAATATACTACAACTATTTTTTATTAATTCTCTTAATCATTAACTTAGTTGCAACAACTACAATATAGTTCACTTAACTATATATTATAATTATATTAACAAAATTTGTATGGTTGTTCCCTTAAAGTTGTCACCAACTACAATTTTTTCTCCCAGTGCAGTAAATATCAATTAAATATTAAACAACCATATCGTTAGATCATATTAAATAACGAATAAAAAAAATATTACATTCCGTCAAACAGACTTGATTTATAAACGATATTCATTGCTTGCTATTTTATTTTGCATACCGAATTAGTATCTTTTTACAGCACACATTTATATAGGTGATACAGGTATCATATGGCATTCAAAAGATCTCTTTAAAATCCTGTTGCTATTTCAACGTAATGATATGTGGACTTTGTTTCGCCTGTCACCCGTCTGTCATTTCAATCATATCACGTCGTTAACCATATAAGATCGTTCACGAGGCAATCGCTAATTATAATGACGTTATTGTGCGTGCCACAGGGTGCTTTTGGAGCGTGGCGTTCACCAAGTGGGCATCTCGAATGGTGCACGACTGCCCGCTGCTCCCGCTGACACTCGCGGGCGATTAACCTCGTTTCGAGGTGACGTCCTCGCTCAGCGCAGGGCAAGGAGCACTCGTTTACTGAATTTCGTGTTACGATTATTGAGGCTCGTGCAATAACCAGCGCGAGTCAATTAGCAAGACGAAACGATTTCTAGCGGTGGCAGCCGTAACCGTGCCAGTAGTATCTCCCCGCCGCGCTCGACTCGACTCCCAAGCATCTCGTTAACAGATTGCCCGGGTGCAGTTTAAATTTATAATTTTTGCCCGTCGGTGCATGCACACACGTGCCAACCTCGCGTCCGGGAACCGGACGATCATAAATGGTACGTAGAAGCGACACTCGAAACACCCCCGCGTGCGCACCGCGAGATGATAGAATCGCCTTAATTAGCGCGACTTGAATGTCCGTCGCATCATGGAACGCTCTCGAGAACGGGATAGGCCCGGTGTCGTGTTACGTAGCGCTCCGAAAGGAGACGCCGAAGGTCGACCGCCAGGATCGAGAGGATCTCTCGAGATTCGCATCTTTTCCTGGAAGAAAACGGCGTCGGGCATTATCGTTATGCGAATGCAAGTCCTTATTACAAGAGAGTGCGTCCCGCGCATTTAATTCCCGCATCAAAATTGTTCATCGGACTCGTCAGGCGAGATAAGAATCCCGGAGAGGGCTCTCCCGTTGTGCTTAATGTACTGATCCGAGACCGTTTGAATGGCAATCCTCGGTCTAAATTAAGGACCGACCAAGTTCTTAATTTACGCGTTATTACAGAATTGTATCTTCAATAGCTACCGTTCTCTGGAGAAAATTAGTCGTCTCGATAAATAACGACACATACAAAGCTGCTAACAATGACATAATAAGAATATTATTACATCGAATTCCAGTAATTGCATAGGTATTTCCTCAATTAACAAATGCAATCTAGAATGCTAAACTCCCAGACTGATGGAATGTAATTCTTGTAATTCTAGAACCTCTCCACATAAAGTCCGACATAATAAGAAGACTCTGAATAAGATATGTGCTAAAGTTTCCGAGTTCCATTATGCGTATTCGCGATGCGATACGTTTTCAAGTGAACCTGCAGTGTTCATGTTATTTGTCTCATTAAATCGGTGACGAAGGAGCATTTACCTATGTCCTCGAACCTTTTAAACGAGAGAGTGATTTTCGAAGCGGACCAGGGCTCTGCACGCTTGCCTTTGTCTCAGGACGGGTTCCTGCGGATTCTGCGATCACTTGCTTGCGGCTCCCCGCCCCTTTTGTTCCGCGGGCGGATCCGCGAATACCGTAAAAAAAACCTTGCCCTTGCGTGCGTTCACCAGCGCTTAAAAAAATCCACATTCCGCAGACTGGTCGGGGAGGAATTTATAAAAAGCAAGCGTCCTGTATACGCACACATACACGCGGTTCGGAGAATATTTGTATTCCAAGATCCGGTACGGTGGTAAAACTGAATTAATTGTCGAAGGGGGAGCGTGACGAACTTAAAAGGTGTGCGGCCGAGGTTTACCTGACGAATATGCATCGATCTGCGTTTTGCCCGCGGGCAAAACGTAGATCGATGCATATTCGTCAGGTAAACTTGGGAGAAACTATATATCGTTCCAAGAAGAAATATTTCTTATGAAATATAAATTGTACTTCTTGCACGTGTATATATCCAAATATGTATATAATACAACTTGTAATATAAAATATAATAAGGATATTCGTTAAATAAGCATGACACAATCAACATGAAGTATGAATGCAAAGTAATTTTTTATTAAAAGTCATTGCAACGAGATGCTCTTATACTAATGATCGCGACTCTCCAGGAAATTTCAAGGTATTTCTTAATAATCGCGTTTTAATCATCGTCTTTTCAATCTACACCGACTAGAACATGATTCCCAGCACTGAATGCACGTGAGTTCAATGACTTTTGGCTTTTCACACGATTTACTTTGTAATTGGATTAATCGGCCGTCAGATTGTTAACGGAACGGGTACGATGTCTTCATGCCCATTCATTAGACGTGCCCGTAGCAGATCGTTTCTCGAGCAACGAATTAATGAACACCCGGTGTCTGAGTTCCGCGTCTCTTCTCAAGACTATACTCGCGCTATTTATACAGGCCTGGAAGTCGTAGGAGGCAGAAAAAATTATCACGAGGAAGAGAAGTCGACCACTTGAGCATTGATCGCCGTAACAAGCGGCCACGTTTCTTCTTCGACTTTTTGTTGCCTCCGTCGAGGAGGCTTACGTCACATGCTCCTCGCGGATCTGTTTTTTTGCCCCGTTCTTCTTCCTCGGGGAACGTCATTTCCGTGTTACCGTACATCGCGCATTGCATTTGTATACCGGTCTAACGTGCCTAATCATCCTCCAACAAAACCGCAATCGCGACCTTGACGGATAACGTAACACTCCGCGAGATGTAATATATATCTATAATACATGCGGGATTATGTGCAACGATGACACTCAATGGCAATTTGTTTTAAAATTAAGAAGAATGGCTTTTAAAGGGAAATCAGTTGTAATAAAAATAGCTTACGTGTGAGTAAGTTATCTCGCTAAATTTACAAGAACGTGAGTCTGATTAACCATTTTCATTATTAGAGAGAATCCGTTTATCTCTTTTATATTCGGGATATTATTAATTATGCACTCCAAATTCGGAAATTTTGCCTTTCTAGTAAAATATGGCCATAAATCTCTCACCAATTTTTTAGCATCTCATCACATGCAATACTGTATGCAATTTTAGAAAAGTGATTATTTTTTTATAATCACTTTCACTACTCAAACAGAGAAATAATTCTGTTGTAGTTTTAAATGGCCAGCTCGCAACGTATGTAAGTCCAATTATTTATAATCTGTTGAGTAATTCGTTTTGTAGTCAAATCCGGTTGTATTATATCGTTAAGAAGATAATGAATTTATATTTAACTTCGCAGACTTCTTTGTAAATATCTTGGCGTGGTCGCGTAATAAGTAAATATGAAGTGTGAGTAAACAAGGAAACAATTGCTGCAATTTACCAATTACATATAATAAATTTCCAATCAGTATGTTAAATAATTACATTTATGAATATTAGATTCAATTATAAAAATACCAAAGAAGTAAACAAGAGATAAATAAGATTCAATAAATGCATACATCGAATTCAATTTTATTCAATTTTAAACTCGTAACTGATATCATCAACGCTAACATGTGCAACTCAACGCGATTCTGAAGTGCTCGCTTAGTTGGTTGAGCATCAGAGTTGCTAGGATTTTCTCCTAAATTTGAATTATTATCATGGAAATATTTTTAGGAGGGTAAAAATATACATTGTGAAAAAAGTCTTTAACATAACTAAATTTTTCGATTAAATTTTTTCAGTTCAAATATTTATGTATTTGATTTAAATACATAAAATACTTAACTTCAGTTTAAGAGAGAGTACTTATATATTTAATAAATACAAATTGAAATAAGAACGCCTTGTACAGTNCTTTTTATAAATTTTACTTGTGTGATTTTTATATACCTTTTTTCAAATTCAACCGACTACGCGCCGAATTACTTTTCCGGTCATAACGCAGCTATAAGTTGAACATGAACAGGTAATATCACATTTATTAAATTAGAAATAATTTAATAATTAACGATGCTAACTTGCATCTTGATATTAGAGCAGTTAGCATCGTTAATTATTAAATTATTTAATGTGATATTACCTGTTCATGTTCAACTTATAGCTGCGTTATGACCGGAAAAGTAATTCGGCGCGTAGTCGGTTGAATTTGAAAAAAGGTATATAAAAATCACACAAGTAAAATTTATAAAAAGCACTAAGATCCAGCTTGACTGTACAAGGCGTTCCTATTTCAATTTGTATTTATTACATTAACGGTCAAATATCTCCAATTTTATATATTTAACTTAACTACATTTATATTTAATTATTTAAATACATAAATACTTGAACTGAAAAAATTCAGTCAAGTTGAAAAATTTAGTTAACAACTTTTTTTCAGTGTACATTTTTATATTTTCCTCCTCTAAAGATTCTCCTCAGCTTTTTATTCACCCATAAAGTTCCTCGTAATAATAATAAAATCTACATTTAATTATAAATCTCCCAACCTGGCAACTCTGGTGTGTGCTCTGGGAGGTCGAAAGGACGATTCGTTTCATAACATTAGGTGGCTCGCAAAATATCGTCTCTAGGGTTTTGCCGGCACGTGCGATTCGAAGAACATTGAAGAAGCACTGAAAGAGGCGTACACGTAACCATACGGGCGTCGTATGATTACGTCTGATTAATAAATCATTTTTGCTACAAAGCGATACGACGGCGTATTGGTGAGCAATTTACGGCGACGATTCAGCGCGCGCGACTAATAGATTTTCACTATTAGCTGCATTGAAAAACCGCGAGTGTCACGAGGTCACGCGCGGAACGGCCGCATTAGGAATAATATTGCGCCAGATCTCTCGCGAGGATGAAAATCACTCGGGGGCTCGCCGCGCTTTACCCGAGAAACAGTGATCCATCAGGTCCGGCTCGTTAGCCAGCGCGAACACTGCGAAGCACGTTCTCGCGCGAGGCATCACCTGTCGCGAGCCGACAGATATTTGTCACGGCGTTATGGCATTATTTGCGTAAGAGCGTCACCTTAAGAGGGAGAGAGGATTGGCGCAATTCTGCAATAAAGCACGGTATGTTGATGATTTTGAATCGTAGAAGACACACAAGGTCTTCATCGTAATGACTTCACTTGGTGTCGCGCGCTAAAGTGACACCGATGTGGTAGCTTCACGTCGCGTCGTGTATAAACGCGTTTCGCTTATTAGCGATCCCGAGCAAGCACCTAGTGACCGCACTCTCGAAAATCTCACGCGCGCGATTCGCCTGTCACCAATTATATATAAAGTACGAAATTTCTCTTTGACGGAAATCGAACGGCGCGTGATATTCGTACTCGCGCGAATATGCAAAGTAACCAATCGCCTCGGCCGACAAGGCTCTCTTCCGAGTATCCCCGATTAACCGCAACTACGCTTTTTTAAGCATCGAGATCACCAGGCGAATGTTGTTAGAACTCAAGACATATAATTATCATTATAGGCTTAGGTAAGATTTTCGTGGACCTCGCATATTACATGTAATAACCGCATCATTTGGCCGCAACGCGGATATATGCGTTGCTGAGGTTACGGGTGAGGAATAATGAAGAACGGCCTCAGACACTGGGCTCTCCTGCTCGGCGAACGGGACCTCGAAGCGCGAGCGAGTATGTAAATATCAGTAAACAATATTGTGCATCTGGATACATATAAAAGCAGAAATTCGTGAATTTCAGTTGAATTCAGTGAAACCGGATACCAATCGGCTTCAGTCGCGTCATATACTCGGCTAATAATACTCCTACAGCCTGATGCATTCGATTTATAAAGCAGCGACGCATTTGATTTATAAATAACCGTGCATTCTTAAAAATAGAAGTCGAGAAGGTCGTGAGAAAAAAAACAATCAAGTTCCTAACTCGTAATGACTCTCTCGATCAGGGCGATATCTATATTTTTTTCTAAAGGGGAGAATCTCGGTAAGAGATACGATAGAACGGTAGCAACTTCTTTCACCGTTTGAGATTAATGATAATCGGATTCTTCGACCTAATCGTTCGGACACGGATTCGCTCTTTTGATGATTAATTGAGGTTCCAGCAAGATTCACGTGAGATGACCATGGTGCTCGCTGAACTTAATCCGATATAAATGAAATCGTGTTTTTCTTTCGCTCGCGAGCCCAGAACTAGCTAGATACAATATCATAATAAGAAAAGGTCAAATATATCGAGCAGACAACCGATGTTATTTGTATATAATTAATAGTTTATTTAATTACAGGGACGTTTCGGTTTTACTTAACCATCCTCAGCCAAAATTTAAACAATTTTCGAATTTACCTCTACATTATTACAATCAATATAAAGTTGAACAGACTTGGCTTATTACGTTTTACATTTAATTTATTATTTATTTTACTTTACTTTAGTTATATCTTTCATATCGATTATGTCAATCAAATATTGTAAAGGCAAATTCAAGAATTGTTTAAACTTCATTTGTCAAGTCTGTTCAACTTTATATTGGTTATAATAATGTAGAGGTAAATTTGAAAATTGTTTAAATTTTGGCTGAGAATGGTTAAGTAAAATCGAAACGTCCCTGTAATTAAATAAACTATTAATTATATACAAATAACCAAATGCTCGATATATTTGACCTTTTCTTATTATGATACTGCTTGTGCTAGGTCGAGCTGGATATTGATATTGTTTCTAGCTAGATACATCCGTCGACTGTCTCCTCAAGGTCACGGTCGATACCTTGTCACATTTGCCGGGCACGAGTTCATCGGCGAAGGCCGTCGAGGAAAGAGATTTAACGACCTTTGTAAGGGCCCGCCGATTAGAATCTCTTTTTGCAGGCCGTTTCTTTGTTGCAACATCAACCATAGAAATTCATGACTGATGATACGCACGGGAGGCGATCGTCCGCACGCGCGAAGGTCGTTCCTTCCTCGAAAGCGGAACGGAGCGGAGCCCGCTGCTGATTCCACGAGGGGGATCGCGATTCCTCGCGTTTCCCAAGGTCGGCGTGCTTTCGCCCATTCTCGGCCGGAGGAGCGATGCTCTCCGATTCTCGATTTAGCGTTCGCGTCGTACGTTCCCCCGGGACTCCCAGGAAATCCATTTAGCAACGTACTGAAGATAATAGCGTTCGGCGCTGTCAGCCGGTTATGCTAGGTCGGGGAGCTTCCACAGGGGAAGTCGTCCCGGACCCCGCGACTCCACCTGTCTCCCTCCCGTCCCCACCTGCATCCCTTTCACTTTTCGCTCGTGCTTTTCGTGGATCGAGCGGTTCGCCTTCGGCCTCAAACTCGTTTGAACTGGTCCGATTCGCGCTCATATATCCCGCTCATATCGCGCCCCACCTTTCTCAGCTTTAATGTCGAATGTACGTCGTACGTGTACAACCACGCGCGAACGACTGCATCCGATGATGACCGCGTTCGGCAGTTACCCTCCCACGTATGAATTACTGCCGTCTTTACGAGGGTATATTTTCATGACGAAAACAAAACGAGAAATATTGACACGGATATGTAGAACGAGACGGTAAAACGAAACCGCATTTTGCTCACTCGCATTATTTTGTCGATTGTCAATAGTATCCCGCGAACAGGATCGAGGGAGCATGTAATTGCTTTTGAGACAGAAGTAAAAAAAAAATGCGAGAGATATCTTTTGAAACGCATCGGCTTCTGTTCCAATATATTTAACTGTCGATCGCTTGACATCGTAAAATATAAGGTAAATATAAGATAATAACGCGTATCGACGATGATTTTTATTCTCGTATATCTTCGATCATTCAGATCTCGTGTATCGTTATAAAAAGATGTAATTTGAAAATACTGACGATAACAAATATTTGAACCTCCGCCTTATGTTACCAATATTAATTTGCTACACTAAAAAAAATTTACTAAGTTTACTAAATTTTAATAAATATTTGTTTGTATATTTGCAAGAAAATATTTACTTGCGATACATATTTACTCAATAAAAGAAAACCGATAGTTAATTTTAATTAGTTGTCCTTTTACTAAATAAATAAATATTTACATTTAATAAATATTTTCTTGCAAATATACAAACAAATATTTATTAAAATTTAGTAATTTTTTTTCAGTGTATTTTAAAGTGGATAAAATTAGATAAAACAGCTATAAACATAAAAGCATTAATTATTGTTACGAAGTGAAATATTATTTTTCCTTTTATATAATCTGTTTTAAAATATGGATAAATTATCGCAGTTTTTCTAGTCCACTATAAATAAGCTTTTATTATCACAAAAATAGTGTAATTAAATATAGATAAATCTTAAATAATAATTCCTTCCCTCTTTCAAAAGAGAATGATTTCATATCGCAGTCGGAATTCGTGTGAACAGGAGCAGGATACGTCTATTTTTAGCTTAGTTTCATCTACCACAAGAGAGAGGTGGTAATAGCTTTTCAACAGGATATAATTAACGCAAGCGATGTAAACGCTTACACTTACACTTTCCTATAGCGTGGACGTGCTCGCCTTTTTTTACGCGCGTACATTTTAAGATCTTATCTGCCCTTACGTCATCAATATTGCACGCGTTACGTCAGCGTTCATTGTGCTCCACAGATACTTGATACTTTAAAATTCCTCGGATTAGCGGCGCGTTTCTTGACGCGGTCGGACCCACTACGTTCACTAAGATCTTTTTTTTTTCTTTTCACCCGGCAGGGAGTTTAAAACAGCAAGCAAACTGTTAGCGCATTGACGCGATCGATGATGAACGACTCGTCATAAAAAGTTTACAAACAAGAAGAGGAACGTATGCAGGATTGGGGCCGCCTAAAAGTAACCCTCTATGAATTTCGGCGCACGTCTTATTTTATTGTGCATAGTTATTTATGCGCTGGTTACGCAATCGATAACTCGGGTTCTCGTATTTCGAGATTGGCTATGCACTTTTTGGGAACTGGCATCATGTCGACCTACCTGTCGAAACACACACTCGATAGACGGAATACACAACAAGTAATTTCGTCCGCGTATTTCAAATCAAATACCATTTACGAATAGCAACATAAGAACCAAGAATTATTGGTTAATAATTGGGATAAGATTGCGATGTGTAAACATAATTAAAATCAATAAAAGGCGAAAGCTGAATTTTAATGCTCAAATACTTTTTATATAATTTTCTAATAGCCACTTTCTAATTATAACTTAGATAGTCGAACAGGATTTGATTTTCTGTTTTACTATATTAAAAACATGATGAGAATGCTATTTCACCGACATAATAACCTTCCGACCGTGAACATTACAATAAGTATCTACTATTTATTATTTATAAAGTCGAGTATGATAAGAGTTTAGATTATACGTTCAAAATAATGATTTTTAAAATGAGGTTTGGATTAAAAATTATTATAACTATTAATTTCTTTATATTTATACAATACAAGGTATCTTATAGATGCTTCTTCGAATTACACATCGTTACTTTCTTGAAACACAGTTCTTAAACTGAACCAGTAAAAAAAAAACATTACAATATTAAATTGATCAATTTATAATAATCAATTTAATAATACAGATGTTAAGAAGCATCTATAAGGTCCCTTCTTCCCGAAAAATAAACATTTATAGAAAAATGATATAAACTTTTTGTATTGTATAAATAAACATAAAGATATTAATAACTTATAACAATTAACCTCATTAAAAAAAATCATGTCGAATATATGATATAAACTCTTGATTGATTTTATACGTAAAAATAATAACCTGGGATTATTATCCCAACTAGTTTCAACAGATCGGTATTGTGAATATATAAGTCATAACTCTTATTTTCATTATACAAATTAAGTCTTGGAATCTTCGAATAAAAAATAAGATTTTGAATCAGTAAAAAAAATTTACTATGTGACGTGAGCTTCATTATTCACTACGTTAAAGGTACAAAAACTATCTCAGGTGACTATTCTCGGATTAATCACACTACGCCACGCGCGCATTTGATCAGCTGAGTACACGCGATGTAAGTTTCTTGGTACCCTTTTTTGCGATCGTCAATAAATCGCTTCGTCGGCACGGAAGTTGGACCAGGGGCAGACATACCTTGAACTGTCGTTTTTATCCATGCGAAAATAGGATCGTGCACGCGACGTTTCGCTGGTGCGTATGGTGTCCGTCGCCTAATGTTGCTACAGACTTCGCGCGTGTTCAAGACCAGGCGATTTCAATGACACGACGGCGGCAGCGCGATAATTCTACGTCGCGTCATTAAGTTTCCGTGAAAGTGGTACATACCTACCATATTGTAATTTTCACGGTCGGAAGGTTATTGTGTCGGTGAAATAGCTGGCATTCTCATCGTATTGTTATTAAAAATAGAGAAAATCAAACCCTATTCGATTATCTAAGTTATAATTAGAAAGTAGCTATTGCGCAATGTTCAGTCGGCGGCAATCCGTACAAAGTCTTGTCTGAACGTTATTAAAATCCAAAGTCTGAGAGTTATTATAAAATACTAATAAGAATTACAAATTGGTTCGTGCGCCAAGAATACGGAAGCGTTTACTAACAATTGAGACACAGAATAGATTCGCGTGATTCAGTAACAATCAAATTAGACCCTGTATCATTTCCCATACATAGCATAAACATTGTAAAATATTGCTATACTGAGAGAAAAAATTACTAAATTTTAATAAATATTTGTTTGAATAGTTGCAATGAAACATTTACTAAATGTAAACAAATATTTATTTACATATTACAAGAAACATTAATTTAACTATCATTTTTCTTAATGAGTAAATATTTGAGTAAATGTAACGTAAGTAAATATTTCATTGCAATTATTCAAACAAATATTTATTAAAATTTAGTAATTTTTTCTCTCAGTGTACAATGTTTCAGCAATATTGCAGCAACGTTAATACAATTATATTATATATGTTGCCGTAAAATTGCTGAAACATTGCAGCAATATTTTGCAATGTTTTTGCTATATTGTGCTGTACGGGTTGCGATTGCATTAAAAAAATAAATGTAAACAACCTGTTGCTTAGAGTTATGTAAGACTCTATTAGGAATAAAACTCTTCTAGGAAAAAATCTTTTGCGTACAAGAACCACTGAATACGACATATTTCGAATCTTTCCTGATATTGACATATGTTTGCGTGATAAGTGCAGATTATGACATTGTAAACGCACACTTGTCCTCCGAAGATTAATTTTACTTTGCAGTATCTTTTTGTTATCGCATTTGCCGGTAAGAGTACTATCAAGGTTGACTGTAATTGCCATACAGAATCACTAATTTAATTTCGCGAATAAAAGCTAAGTATCATAATATGTACATATATCTCGCAAACTTCTTTCTATCTCGGAGCTAAATAAGACCATGAAAGCTGGTCGAACAACCAAGTTTATCATATTTTTTATAAGCGTTCGATTTAATCTTTCTGCTTCGAGTGTAGCGCAATACGGGCGGCGGGGTGCAACGCCCTCTGATCTTAATGCTCGCGTGCCCGCTGCCTGTGTGCCCTTGGAGAATCCTCCTATGGAGTGCGCGAGCAAAGGCGGATTCGCAGGAAAGTGATACGAGCAAAATGATACCACGGGCATCGTGCACATCATTCCGTCGCGGCTTCGTGCCCCCCTGCGTATGCGTATAATCACGTTTAGCCTTCATCATGCGCGATGATGTAGCGTCGCGCGCGGTTCTGCATTAAAATCCGGCGATGCGTTCCGAAAGTACGGACGCGCACAAAGATGGATGGGATATGAATAGCATGAGAGAGGCGTAATGGAATGACGAAAACCGAGCTGTTGTGCGTTGCCGCCGCTTTCACCATTTCTTAGACACGAATGCAAGAAATGTTTGCGCCACGTAACGAGCTAATAAACCGATGCATGTTTACATAAGATCATCGTTATCAATCTCCCTTTTTTTTTCTTTTACTTGCGAATTATTACGGGAGCTGCAATGAAGTGACATTATGTAAATATTATTCTGCCCGTGAATGAGATCACGTGCCAGGCGTTACAATATCGAATTGCAAAACAATGAGTTCGCGGTGAAGAGAAACTCCTGAAGAAAATAGATAACATTTCTCGCAACTTGCTGAAGCGACAAATATAAAAATATCGACTAAAGAAATTATCAAAATATAAATCGATTTGTGATGTGCAGTCAATAGAAACTAGACTTTGTTAAGTTTATGAGAAAGAAGTGAATAGATTAATTTAGTTGTAATTACTAAAAAAAAAAGAAACGTAAATATAAATATAAAACTAGATGTATAACAGATGATTGTGCATCTTGTTATTGTATATTTATATTCGCGCGTTTGCTTTCTTCTTGCACGTTCAAGTATTACGTGAGTGCTTTCACGGTCACAAAATACGTGAGAGAGCGTTACAAATCTGATATTACGTTCACGCCAAAGAGTGCGAAAAATATTCCACGGTATTGAATGGAAATCGGAGTGCATTGATCGACAAGTAGCACGAGTAACTTCGTTGGAATACATAAAATGATAACAGAATTACTTATAAGAATATTCGGTCAAAAGAATTCAAGGGGACAGTTAATATTCGCCGAGGTATAACTGTCATCGTTTTACTAATTAGCAATTTTTTAGCAATTATACTTTTTTGAAAGCTCTCTCT